>LPNX010236073.1:374100-478357 GCA_001517045.1 Pseudotsuga menziesii
CTAGTGCACTTATCTATTGTTATATTACAACCTGCATATTTTTTAAAGTATTCATGCTAATACTAAAATTGAGCATGGTATCAGAGCTTAACATGTGAAGGCCCAGTAAGAGGCTGATTACTGTTGTCTTCCTAGACCTTGGGACACTTTTGCAGACTTGGATAACTGACTTGTGTAGCTGAGATGGCTACCAACACTTTTAGACCAGAAGAGAAGCTTGAAGGTTCAACAAACTACAATTCTTGGAAAGCTAGGCTTACAAACATACTGGAAGAAAATGACCTTGATGACATGGTGTTCAACACCATAGAAGAGCCAACATCTAATGTTGGCAGAATTGCTTATAAGAAGAAGCAGGCTAAGGCTAGAAGGATGATTTATGATTCTGTCAAAGAAGCATTGATGCCCAACATCACATCATTGAAGACTACCAAAGAAAGCTTTGACACCTTGACAAACCTGTATGAGAAGAAGGCTCCCAGTTAGAAGAGAGTCTTGAAGAAAAGGCTTCGAACATTGAAGATGAACAAGGATGAAGGAGTTGGACCCTTCTTCACAAAGATTGCATAGGTAAGACATCAACTTACTGCTATTGGTATTGTTGAAGATGACGATGATCTTGTGCAGACTGTAGTCGATGGTCTCCCAAACTCTTGGGAAACATTCTTGGCATCAGTAAGTGGATGTGAAAATCAGCCAAACTTTGATAGACTTTGGCATGATTGCTTGGAAGAAGAAGGAAGGGTTCAGGCAAGGCAACTGACACTAAGGAAGGAAACCTAGCACTTACAACAAAGACAAAGAAGTTCAAGAAGCCCTTCCCTCAGCAAAAGAAGGGAAAGAAACCACAAGGTAAGCACATTGATGTTTCAAAAGCGGAATGCTATAATTGTCACAAGTTTGGGCACTTTGCTAAGGATTGCAGGCGGCTCAAGAAAAAGTTCAAAAGAAAATTTCAGGCCTCTATTGTAGAAGAAGAAGAAGAACCCAAGAAGAAGAAGAACACTAAGAGGAACCTAGAAGAGAATACTACTTGATCTCTGCCCTCTCTGGATCCATCACTGATAGTGCTAACTCTTGGTTAGTAGATAGTGGTGCCTCTAGACATATGACAGGAAATCGTGGAGCACTCACCGGTTACAGAAAGAAGAAGTTCACTACTCAAGTAGAACTTGGAGATGACTCCACTTACAGAATTGAAGGAGTTGGGTCAACCACACTTCAATTGGATTCAGGTACGGTCTTACATATTGATGGTGTCTTATATGTTCCTGGTTTAAAGAAGAACCTTCTCTCTGTTGCTGGCTTAGAGAACACTGGCTACAGAGTCCTTTTCATGGAAAAGAAGGTCCTACTATGGGCAAAGAATCAGAAGCTAAGCTCAGCTGTACAGATTGGGGTTTGAGAGGGAGGTCTTTATAAGGCTTCCGAAAATTCCACTCATGCTTTGGTTCATCACACAGTTGATCCATGTGAGCTGTGGCATCGGAGGTTCGGAAACCTCCACTATACAACTCTTCTATGCTTACAAAAGATGGTTATAGGTCTGCCAGAGATCTCTCCCAAACATGATGGAATTTGCAAAGGTTGTGCTCTAGGTAAGAACACTAAGAAATCCTTCTCAAGAAGCAAGCATAAATCTAAAGGTTTATTGGATTTGTTTCACTCTGACATTAGTGGGCCTATGTCTTCACCCTCCTTGAGTGGTTGTTTGTACTATGATCACTCTCAGAAATCTTGGATCAAAGAGTTCAAGGCTCTGATTGAAAATCAGACAGGAATAAAAAGAGAGCTTCCAAAGGACGCTGAAGAACCCTCTTCTAAGATCCCAGACTCAGAAGTTTTGAGGGAGGAAGAAGAATTTGTTACTCAAATTTCACTCTGACATTAGTGGGCCTATGTCTTCACCCTCCTTGAGTGGTTGTTTGTACTATGATCACTCTCGGAAATCTTGGATCAAAGAATTTGTTTCACTCTGACATTAGTGGGCCTATGTCTTCGCCCTCCTTGAGTGGTTGTTTGTACTATGATCACTCTCGGAAATCTTGGATCAAAGAGTTCAAGGCTCTGATTGAAAATCAGACAGGAATAAAAAGAGAGCTTCCAAAGGACGCTGAAGAACCCTCTTCTAAGATCCCAGACTCAGAAGTTTTGAGGGAGGAAGAAGAATTTGTTACTCAAATTTCATATGTACCCGAAGTGCCTGAAAGTCCTTTAGAAGAACTACTTGAGGTCCCTCCTTCCAAAAGGAGACTTTCCAGGTACCGAGAAATGGTACAAGAAGCCGAGAAGCTTTAATGTGACTTTCAAAGAAAGCATAAGACCACAAAAGTATTCAAGCCTTATGAGTTAGCTTATCAATGATGATTCTTCCACATACAAAGAAGCAGCAAGCCAACATGTTGTTTACAACCTTATCTTGATCCTAGTCTTGTATGTGGATGACTTGTTCCTTACTGAAGAGGAACGATTGATAGCTCAGTGTCAGAGGGAGCTCACCTCTGAATTTGAAATGAAGGATCTTGGCCTTGAGGTCTGGCAAAAGCCAAGCGAGATCTTCCTAACATAAGGGAGGCATGCAGTTGATATATTGCAGAGATTTAGGATTAAGGACTATAAGTCCATGAGTGTGCCTATGACTACCTACTTGAAAAAGTTGCGAGACTCGGCCACCAGTTCACAGGATGTGGACACTCCTCTGTATAAATAGCTCATTGGATCCCTGATGTATCTCGTACACACGAGATCATATATATGTTACTCAGATTGGGATGGTAGTGCAGTAGACCGGAAAAGTACCTCTAGTTACTGTTTCAGTATGAGATCTGCAATGATCTCTTGGTCCAGCAGGAAACATGGCTCCATAGCTCAGAGTACAACGGAAGTAGAGTATATTGCTGCAAGTGATGCCTACAAGGAAGCGGTTTGGCATAGGAAACTACTCTTCGCTTTGTTTGGTGGAAAGCTTGACTCAACGATTATTCATTGTGATAATCAGAGTTGCATTAAGCTTTCATAAATTCTGGTGGATCATGATAGATCGAAACACATTGAAATGAAGTATCATTTCATCAGAGACCTAGTTCAGAGAGGCACTCTAAAGCTGCAGCACATCCGTACATATGAACAGATTATAGATATTCTGACCAAGCCTCTAACAACAACGAAGTGACAAACTTGGCATGGCAGAGAATGCCTCTCTTGCTGAGAGGGAGTGTTGATTTTTCCTGTGCAGCATCGAGAGCCATTCTCTGAGGAGAATGGGGACATCTGGTCAAGGACCAAGATGTTAAACCAGTCTTGCACTAGGGGAACTCAACCTTGTGCTGAGTAGCCATTCTTTTGAATGGGGACATCTGGTCAAGGACCAGGATGTGGAATCAGTCCAACACTGGGGGAACTCGACCTTGAGCTGAGTAACCATTCTGTTGAATGGGGACATCTCGTCAAGGACCAGGATGTGGAACGAGTCCAGCACTGGGGAAACTCAACCTTGTGTTGAGTAGCCATTCTGTTGAATGGGGACATCTGGTCAAGGACTAGGATGTGGAACCAGTCCAAGATTGGGGGAACTCAACCTTGTGTTGAGTAGCCACTTTGTTGAATGGAGACTCAGGATGTGGATCTAGTCCAACACTGGGGGATTCAGCCTGGAGCCGAGTGGCCATTCTTTGAATGGAGGCACCTGTTCAGTTACCAGGAAGATGAACCGGTCTAGTAATGGGGGCCATTCTCCGGGAGAATGGAGGCGCTTGGTCTATTACCAAGTATTTGACCTTGGGTCAAATTATGTAGCCTATGGCCGAGGCACTTGGTTTTTTACCAGGATATCACTATAAGCCCTAGACCGGGTTTGGGCATGTGAGACACTCCTACCCTCGATCTATGGGCTTTGCGATCTTCTCCAAGGCTTAGCTACCCTTGGTTGAGACACCTAGTACCCGATCTTTGTGGCACATGGAGTGTGAGATAAAAGCATTAGTAATTCTCTCTATCTATGATGATGTACTTTGAGTGGGGATGAAGGACCCCTACGACCACTTGTTTTGACCACAGGGGCACTTGAAGAAGGCTAAAGTAAAAGTAAAAAATACATAAGGTCCTTTGGACCACAGGGCACTTGATGAAGGCTAAAGTTAAAGTAAAAAATACATAAAGTCCTTTGGACCACATGGCACTTGAAGAAGGCTAAAGGTAAAATACATAAGTACCTTTGGACCACAGGGAACTTGAAGAAGGCTAAAGCTAAAAGTAAAAAATACGTAAGGTACTTGAAGAAGGCTAAAGCTGAAAGTAAAAAATACGTAAGGTACTTGAAGAAGGCTAAAAGGTAAAAGTAAAAAATACATAAGGACCCTTGAACCACGAAGGAGTCAAAGTGAAAATACATAAAAGGTCATTAGTACTGTAAAGTACAAGTTTAAAGGTAAAAGAATAAAATTCATATTATTTTATTCTTTTGAGTTTTGGTTCACTTACAGGTGATTCAAAGGCTATAAAAGAAGATCAATCCATTTCATTATTACTTACACTTGCTCATCATCTACAGCTGCTTCAAGGGAGATTTTTCGTTGGTCTTAGAAGAGAAGAAAATCTATGTGGTGATACCCTAGCACGGAGGCTTCTAGCCAGGGCATCCAGTTTTGTTTCATCCTTGGAGATCATTTGCAGCAGTCCTATATTCCACGAAGCTAGGGCATCATCCTCAACAACTCGAGCATCTCTAGCTTCTACCTGCAACTAACAACAAACCCTAAATCAGTTAGGGTATCTTCATTACTGTTCTACAACCTAACCCTAAGTTAGGGTCACACCGTTTACACGGTGAGCAGCAGCAGCTAGGGCTTTACCCTCACAGGTAGCATTAAAACCCTAACGACAACAACAATAAAGACACTTAGTCTTCACGAGCAGCCTTCGGAACTTCACGGGAAGCCTCAAGAATTTCACGGGCAGCAGCAAAATTGCCCATATCAGTCATGGGCAGCTTTTCCTCAACCTGGGCAGGTTTCGGTCAGCAACAGGCACACTTGGGCAGGTGTTGGGTTGACCGTGTAGTTTTTGGGTAGTCTGGATCTATCTTCGAGCAGCTTTGATAGAGCTTGGACTGCCTTGTTCCTCTCCCGGGCAGCAGAAGCAAGCATCCAGGCAACAACTAGGGCTTCTGGGTAGCCCACAAGGATTTCGGGTAGTTTGTTCATTAATTGGCTGCTATTGTACAATTTGGGGTAGCCATTTTCCAGTCCCGAGCAGTAGCAGTTTGGATCCTGATCAGATCTTGGGCAACAACATAAGAATCTCGGGCAACCCAGATCTGGCTTGGGCAAGCATTTGGGCAGCTACAGATCTTCGGGCAGGGTTCTATGAGTTTTTGAGCAGCCCTAATTCTGGGCTCTCAGGCAACAGCAGAAGAAGCTGGGTAGTTTGGGCAGCTACCACAGAAGTTTGGGCAACAGGATCCATGCCTCCGGGCAACTAAACAGACTTTGAACAGTAGAGAGAAAGTCTGGGTAACAAACCCTTGTTTGCTAGTTCTGCTATAGTTGTTTTCTTTTGGAATTTTTGGTCAAGGGTGAAATTGTACAAACCTATGTTGCACTGGTCTCGGGGACGGGGGGACGCAGGGGACGCGGGGACGAGTTTCCGGGACGGCTAGAGCGCACCCCCAATTTTTCAGGGGACGGCAGGTTGGGGACGGCAATTATATAATATAAAATTTAAAAATATATATAATATATATATAATTAAAATTTAAAAATAATAAGTATTTGCAGCATAATATTAAAATAGCTTCCATGAATTTTTATCATAAAATAATGAAACATTTAAACATCAAAACTTAAAAGTTAAAAGTCATACATGTTTGCAGCCTTTGATTGAGATAAATGAGTCATAAAAATGAAAAATCAAAACATGATTGCAGCATGAAATTAAACTATCTTCCAGTCTTTAAAGTTTAAAACTTGAAATTCATATGCAAAAGGAAGAGTCTATCTAAGCATAAATAATAGTTCAAAATGGCAAAAATGCCTAAAATAAAATAGTCACTAGTAGTAGTGTCATATGCAAAATGACAAAACGCCAAAATGACTCAAGGAAACAAAAAAGAAGTCTCTGAATCAATGCCCATAGTAGTATGAAGGTTGAAGCTACTCATAAATTTTGATCACAGGAATCCCCATTAAAAAATCCATAGGCAAGCTTTTAAAACATTCAAATAAATCGCATCAAGCCAAAGACCTCAGGATATTGAGTTTCCAGGCCTCCCCACTGGACATGGAATGAATATGCATGGTTCTCTCCTTCCCACACTCCTATTCAATCAAGACTCTACATAAGCTGTTTGTTAGATCTTGGAAATGCAGGATTTTTGCCATTTCGTTTCTCATAATCCAAAGATGAGAAAGCATGAACTCGAGCGCAATGAATGTGCAAAAGACAACAATCAGAGGATGGGTATCAAACCAACCAAACGGTCATCCTGCTCAGGCCCTGATCATGAGTGGGTGGGCTGAAGTGAATATAATGGAGGCAAAGAGAATAACAGCTTTAGTCAAGACCTAGAACTATATTGTATGTGGAATAAAGCTAGTTTATCGACAAATAAAAACAAATCAGATGATGTCCCCATGTTTTTCCGCATACATTCAAGTTGACTCCATTTGCTTCGATAATACTTGATATGGTTCAATTCATAATCATAAATATAGCCCGGTGAAAACCAGGTGTGTATTTTGCATGGGTGACATGAAAGAAAGATTGGGTTTTATGGTTTTTCTTGCTGAAATAAGAATGGATAATTTGCTACTGCACAGTGCAGAATATTGGTTAATGAAGATGCTCAAGTCTTTTTCGATTTCAGCATTTGTGTAAAGCATAAACAAAAGCAAAGCTCAACACCATAAAAAATAGGAAATACGGGATACCCTGCATCATTAAAAATGTTTCACTGGCAAACAAATAAAGAAAATGACTCTGGGTAACACAGAAAAATGTGCCAAAAAGGGGACGTGTGGGAGTCCCCGATTGGTCGAGGGACTTCGGGGAAGTCCCCGAAAAGTCCCTGATTTTTGGGGGTACGTTTAGGGGACGGCAAAAAAGTCCCCGAAAAGTCCCTGATTTTTGGGGGTACGTTTAGGGGACGGCAAAAAAGTCCCCGAGTCCCCAATGGAGTCCCCGGCCATTTGGGGACGTTTCCGAGGAGTTCCCAAGTCCTCGGAACCCCGGAACGTAGGGAACAGGTGAAATTTTAGGGGGGACGGGTCCCCGTGCAACATAGGTACAAACCTATTAGGGTTTCATAAATCATTGAGGAACATTCATCTCAGAATTCTTAGATTGCAAACTTAGTCATCTCAGTTAAGAGATGAATTACTAATGTTTTTGGGGTTTTTGTCCTTTGAATGTTTCCCCGTGAAAAAATCTCGTGTTTAATGCGTGTGATGTTGTTGATGTTTCTACTGCACTTGTCTATTGTTATCTTACAGGCAACAAATTTTTTAAAGTATTCATGCTAATACTAAAATTCAACACTATGGACCTTACAATTCCAAGTTCATTGTGAAGCTATGAGACACTAGACTTCTGTCACTATATATCGCAGTTACCATAATTGCCTACACAAATTCTGCTGTTGTTTAACCTATGACGTGAGATGACGATACTACTTTTTTGTTTGCCCATCAAGCAAGCAAGGATTTTAAGCAAGCATATTATTTATTGGATTTAACCTATTACTTATTAAATCCTACCAACCTATTGATTTGAGCCACCTTGCCCGATGCAGACAAGAGATTTCGTACCTTTCATTATTTCCTTCAGGGTTGAGCTCACAACAAAATGAAATTCCTATACCCGTTAGCATCAACCTTATGGCGGGGTATCCGGGGCGATAGAACGTGTTTGTTTTCTATCTCTCCTTGTGGTGTCTCCTGCTATAGTCCTCTACAATATGCTTTGTGTCTCTTCTTTGTAAGCATCTCTTCCAAACTATTGCTCATACTATGAAATAGTCAGTAACTAGCAGAAAAGTGAATCCCTTTTCCTCCTATGAGGTTTTTGTTAGGTAGAATTAGGGTTAGGGTTTTGAAACCCTCTTAGAACCTCTATGCTGCTTCTAGAAGTCACTAGTGGATTCTTACTCGTTATTAGCTCCTCGTATTCAAATAATGGTGAGCCGACATGGTTGCCACTTGGACATGCAGGGAATATTTGGACCTTCAGCTTGCGGGTCAAAATTTTCTCATAAGAACTCCATTTTAGATGTGTTATCACGTATACATTTGCAGCCAGGATTCCATGATGCAACATGCAGACTTGTCTCTTTTTCTATCCCTGGCTACTTTTTACATGGGGTATCAGCATGGATCTTTACAACTTCATTTCATTTCAGAGCCTTGTTCATCAGATGTTCCTTGCCAAGACAAAGATTCAGGAGTCCATTGAGACGCTTTTGGTGATGATCTAGTTCATTAGAGCAGAGGAATAGATCAGGAGTTGGTACACACAGTTATAGAGGGGCTTATCAGTTGGAGACAGGTATACATGGTGAGATTGGGTATATTTCCTTGGTATAGTTTTGCTCTATGATGTATCTCAAACACCTATGCTTGTCATGTTAGGATGATTATGGTGACTTATGCTTATATGTTTTGTATTGCTCTAACCTGTGTTATGATTAATCAAAGAATTCAATGTGAAGACTGTTGTCCATGCCATGCTTGAACAAAGTGTAAACCTTAGTGCTAGGTTGGTTCCATGTCATTTGTCCTCGTCCATCCAGTTTATTCACTTTTGTTTTTATCCCATGACTTAGATTGATGGAGATTTGTGAGATTGAAGATCCTTTCCCCATTTTGACCCCTGTGCATGATAAATCCCATGTTGTTTTGTGTCTCGGCTCTAAGTTGTGCAACAAAACTTACTGAAGCCTTGATCCTTCTGGGCTAGTAGAACCCGTTGGTGTTGGTTCTTGAGCTTAGGTGAGTTGGGTTTTGAAGCCTTGACCTCTCTGGTCAGTTGCCCCCGATGTTTGGTCCCGATTGTGGATATCCCCCCTAGTTGCTCGAGGATTTGTTAGCTAAAACTTGAAGCAATATGTCTACCATCATTACATGCATTATGAGTTGTATGCTATATATATTATGAAATGCAAGCCTGCAAATGAAATTGCAAACTGTGTCTTTAGACACAAATAAGAAAGGCTATGAAATAAAATTGTGAACAGCCCAAATAAAGCAGTGGATACACAAATGCTAAATTTAAAGACTGTTGGCCATATTATTGAAATGTAATGTTTAATTTCTCACGGAGCCTAAGGGTTTTGATGTGAGATGGAGTAAGGGACAACTAATTCTAAGTGTCCCCTAGGATCTCTTTGCTACAGTTTCTTGTGTACTCAACGCAAGGGTCCTAGAAAATATTCTCATGGAGCTTGTTCTTTAGGTTGGATGTGAGTCGTAGACATGATTGTTAATGTTGAATGGACACTTTTCAGACAAGCTCATCCACTCGCGAGACACCACCATTCCCTATTGTTCATCCAACATGCATATGTCACCTTGGTAGAGTATATTGGTTATCATTCAGATAGATCACTGAGTCAAAGTCAGTCAAAAGTCATGTCCCCTTGCCATGTCCCCTTGCCTTAACCTTGTTCTTCCATCCTCACCCATCTGTAGCACATCTTTTACACTTTGTAAGTATGGCATGAATAAGCAGTCTTGCAGAAGATTCTAAGATTTTTCAGAAGCAAAGGTACATTTTATTATTATTACTATTATTGGTCACCATGATTATGAATAACTGATTCAAGTTTGGTTTTGATATACACCATTGGAGCATTTCTTACCTTGGATGGTTGCAGGATCATACTGGCATAGTATCTCACCTTGATTTTTGGTACTTTGACTTGGTTAACCCAGTTGACCAAGTCAATCATTGTTCCCAAGGCAGTGACTCAAAAATACAACATGGTCTATATTTGTTCCAGACATGCCCAGGACCAATACTGCGGTTTTAGTTTTGAGAGTTTGGCCCCGGTTCTCCATAAAAGTGATTATTATCACTTAATTATTGGCCAAATGATCAAATTTTATTCCATATGGCAGTATGATTGGTTCTCCTAAAGCAGAGCAGTGTTCCAGGGGGTATGAGTAGTCACTTATACCATTCTTCTATGTCTCCAGATCTGCCAAAGCAGTCAGTTTGCCCAGTATGCATTCTAGAAAGAGTTATGGTGGATTGATCAGTTTCCAGAGATTGTACCAACAAGAAATGAACTAGTAAATCACTGAAAAAATCGATTTGGCCTCCTGGGTCAAGGAAATGGCTTGGAATTTTGGCAGATGATGTTTCTCAGCATCCCGAACAATCCTTCAGCAGTTTTCAGTCAGCAGATGTCCGAATTATTTTATTATGGCTCAGCTAGTGAGGAAAGCTCCCCAAGGGGCGCCCCCTTTGATTGGCTATTGATGTATCTAACTGTTATATCATATGATTTGAAGTTGTAAAAGGGCCTAGGGTGAATTAATCCCATAAGTGACCCCCTCAATGTATTATTGTATCACACTTATGTTATATTTTGAGTTTGACTTTAGGATAGGCGTCCTTGAGCAAAGTGCGCCTCCTTTGTTGACAAGGTCACTTGATCCATGTGATGAGTTATGTATTGTTGATCTCCACCGTTGATGATGTTCTAATCTCAACCGTTGGATGAAAAAGAAAGTTAGGGTTTATGTCTCTCTGAAACTATTTAAGAGAGGTGACCCCCCCATTGTAATTCATGAGCATTGGCAGCGGAATTTGAATAAAGAGAATTTTGTCTAGGATTACTCTCTATGTACTTTGTTGGATTGATTTGATGTTTTGATGATTGACATTGCTACTCTTCTATACTGAGCTTCGTTCAGGATATATCTTGCTTTTTTCCTTTACCCATTTTTATGCAAGTTGAAGAGGCGCGTTAGGGAGGATGTTGCTGTGGGGAAACTCACCTCGTCTCTGCTCTTGGGTGTCCGGTTCAGGGAGTAACTCTTTCTTATGAACTTTTACTGCCTTTTCCTTTATCTTACATATCTCGTTCATTTGCCTTACTATTTGGTTTTCTCTGGTTTGGCAGGTAGAAGGGGGCGCTAGGGTGATTGGTTGAAGCTCAACTCTATCAAGATCTACTCCAAAAACTTTCATTTTATCTGGAAAGTGGCATTCTTCATCATTTCACAGGCATTCTACAAAATCTAGGTACGTTTCCCAGGTAATTTCTCTTTGTTTTATTTTCTGCATGCATTGTCCATCATTTCCTGCATTGAAAAAACCCTCATTTAGTAGTAGGAAAATCACTTGACCCATTTGCACCGAGAATTGGTAAATTTGGCGATCTGGGTTTTGTGCGGCATATTAAAAAACTTTCTCTCTCTCAAAAATGTCAAGCTTGGACTCCTTTGCCCACCTCCAGGCACTGATCCCAATTTGGGAGAAAATGCCGCTCTTTTGCATGCTAGTCAATTCCCTCTGTTTTGGTTTCAGTTTTTAGTTGGGTAGTTTTGTTTTCCAATTATCTCACCCAATTTGGTGCGTTGAAGCCGTAATCTTATTAAATCAACGTCGTCTCGGGCATTTCCCACATTTTTGATTAAATCCCCCCAGGGTCCAAGGTCCGATTATCTAAACGAACACACCAGCCCTAGAACTGTTTAAACTGCTTAAGCCATTGATTTAAATTGATTCAAGTAACATTTCTACATTCCTTAAACACCCATACTCGAATATTCCTTAAACCGTGGCTTATCCCTTAAATCTAGGGTTTTCAGCTCTCACCTTACGTATTCACAATTCTGGGCTTGATCTGGTGATTGGCTATAGATCCATCCTTTCAGGACAAGATCAGGTCTCCACCATTGTCACTCAGGCATTCAGTGGCATAAAGTGAAGGAACCCTAACCGACGTGACAACCATCCATCTTTTGGGGGTTGGGGTTTTCGTAGGTCACAACTTTGGTTGCCTGTCCCCTCTACCATCTGGTATAGGATTTATCTTTGCGGAAATGAATTTTGTTGATTCCTTGTGAATGGAGGTTTGAATCCTTTCTTCCTTTGTTCCTGTTTATCTCTCCATGACTTTTGCAAATCAACCTAGCCTTTGCTTTGGTCATACATGTATTTGGCCTTTTGAATTGCTTTTTCCAGGGTTGTGGGTTGATGAAGATGAAGTCTGTCTCTGTAAAATGAAGGTAATCCACTAAAAAATCTCTGTATTTTTACCTTCTCATCTTTAAGAAACCCAACGTACTTGAGCGATTCCAAAAACTTCCTTTCAACTCTTCCATAGTCATGTTTTCAAGCTTGAGATCAAAGAATTCCTCCATCTTCTCATAATAGTGTTGAGATAGATACTTTGTTGGAAGTACTTCTTGAATTGCTTCAATGTGATCTTCTCATTGATATGCTTTATTTGGACTGTTGATCCCACCAAATGGAAGCCTTACCCTGCAAATTGTAAATGACAATTCTTACTTCCATATTATATGAGTACCTATGTAACTAGATATATTCTCATTCCCAATAACCAAGCTTCAATATCCTCTCCCTTATGCTCACCATCAAATGTGGGTGGCTTAATCTTCCTAAGCTCCCCTTGCAACTCTTTCTCCACATGTCTTCTTTTATAATGCCTAACTGGAGACATTTCTTGGCCGCTGCTACAATCCTCAGTTGTATATCATCTCTTGGCTGCTCGAGGTGGTAATTAATGATGCCCATGACCCCTGGTAGCACTTTGAGAGTGTCTAGATTTTTCATGGGATCTCTTCTTTAACTATCCTTGTCTTCTTTATCATAGCATGAAATTGACCCAACCTTCATTTGCCTCTGTAACAGGTTTAAACTTTGCGTAAGTTGAGTGCTCAACTGATTTTACTGCTTCTAAGCCATCAACATTGTTTTATTATCAACTCTACAACTTTGTACTTCCATCTTCAAGTTTCTCATAGTTTCCATTAACTCAATTGGTTCAGTGTTAGCTCTATGCCCATTAGATTCTGTCTCCTCATTGCCCACTCTGATATTCTGCCCTCTGGCTTCTTCTTCCAAACTGTATGGAGGTTCCCTTCCTTCCATCTTTACTTTTCCAATTTTATTCTATGTTGTGCTAGCTATAAACTTGCAACATGTAGGAACTTGCTTTACCAACATCTACAATGTGTTCAAATCATTAAATCTCTTAGATATAAATCTTTTTCAAAATTTCATAAAAATTTTCACGCAAACATAATTATTTTAGAAAATACCCATAAGATAGTTTTTGCTAAATTAGGCTACTTGTCCCTTTTCTGTTGAATTTTTGGAAAGAGACAAAGCACCGATTCATAATCAAATTCACTATGCTTGTTCTCCCACTGATACTCTTTCCAATGACTGCTCCCATTGCCATTTATGAACTCAGGGCTGAATGTTACAACTCTCCAAAATCAAAAGTTTTACTCAATTTTACACTGTTTTTGTAGTTGCACTTCTCCTGAAGGTCCAACTTCTGAGACTTGTAGAAGAAAATTGGTACATAATTAGAATTTTTTTTTGTATCAACACTGGTAGCCCATATGATTTTGAGTACTTAGACACTTTTAGATTTTTGGTCTCATGCACCATCCAACTTCTATTGGATTCTAGAATTGCCAACTTTTAACTTCTATTCTTTCCAAGCTTGGAATTTTGAGTAGTTTCTATTACACACTTATTCTTGAACTGATAACATAGTGCCACATTTCCATTTTCTCCAGCCTCGTTGTCACGACAAGGAGAATTATTAATGTCTTCGGTGTCTCTGGGAGGACGAGGAGGGTCAAGGGGGCTTTCCCCCTTGCTGATGCAGGATAGGGTGAGGGCAACGCCCTCGTCTTTTGTTTGTAATTATTTTCATTTTGCGCAATCTGGCGCACAAGTTCGACATCATTTTTCAATTTCCATTACTTGGAAATCGAGTGTGGAAACCATTGCTTATTTTTCGATTAACACTTATCAGACGATGAGATCTGAGTTGTCAACTCCATTTGCGACACTTTTTCCTTTACCATAAATGGTTTTTGGTTAATGAGAAGCGGTTTCTTGTCACCGGACTTCTCCTTTACTTGTTTTTAGATTTTCGATAAGCGGTTTCTTGTTATGGATTTCTCCTTTGCATGTTTTTGGTTAATGGTAAGCGGTTTCTAGTCACCAGATTCCTCCTTTTTTCGGGCTATGACACGTGTGAACCATCCCTCGCGTGAATGGTTTAGATTTGTCCCCTAATGGGCCCAGATTAAATCTTAACCATTCGCATGCATGTACACTTGGATAGGGTACGAGCATCTTCCTTTGTTCCAATGGTCACGATCGCAAGATGGAAACTTGCATGATCAATCCTAGCCATTCATGTGCATGTACCTCTAGATAAAGTGTTCTTATCTCCTTTACCACGAATGATGACGATCCCATGATGGCAACTTGCACGATCAATCCTAGGCATTTGTGTGAGGGGTATCCTAGTTATCTTTCGTGCAAATTGACTTGCATGAATGGTTAGATTTACCCCTAAGCAATTTGCTTGATTAATTCGGGCTGTTCATGGCATAAACCAAGCCTATGTTTGTCCTACGTGGATGCCACCCACGCATACGACTCCTTTTGGGGCTAGCACCAATACAATGAATCCACGTAGTTCACCCATGTCATCTATATCCATGTGGCAATTGTGGGTACCACATCAAAATGTTTGAAATTTTGAAATTTTCATTAATACTTAAATTTCGAATATTTGGACAAGTGGCTACATGAAATGCACATTTGACATCTAGAAAATTACACTTGTATTTTGCTTTGGTTGGAAATTTCCGTCAACTAACATAGTTGTAATTTCTGTGAATTAACCCAAATTGTAATTCCATGGAATTGGTTTGAACTCGCTTGAATTTTCTCAAACCCAATTGTTCCATTACGAATATTTATATCTCCAGCGCCCATGTTGGTTCTGATAATAACATCTTTGCATTTAAACCATGAATTCCATAAGGACATTTTGTCAAATAATTAGCATGCAAACTGTATTTTTTCTCCTAAATTACACAAGCCATCTCTGAAACTCTGAAATTTTAAACGATGGAGGATTTGAAATCATTTCCCCCCAAACTATTTCTATGGTACATTTCGTCAAACACTTCATTTGCAACTTGTAATTGTGCCTGTATAATTCAAATACTACCTGTTGCCGACTAAGTCATACTTAGTTGGACTTCAAGTGAGCCGACAAAGTTTGAACAAGGATACTTGTTTATGATCAGAGTTCAGAAGTTCATTAGGCCTTCTAGGCCCTTTTATTTTTTGTATCACATGTTCATACCCCCTTGGGGGAGATGTAATAAATGTGCTAGCATGAGAACTGCATGTAAAGGACTCGGCTTCCTAGGAATTAGACATCAATATGACTAGCCGAGAGTGTTTTTTCCCTTGTTAATTATTGGTTGTTGAACTAATGACTAATAATTTTTACCTTCAAAGTTGGGGTAGTCGTCTTGGTAGTTAGGCCTTAGGAGGTTATTAGAGTCTAAGTGTCAATGTATATGAGCATGATAGGCATCAGTATTGAGTCGTATGGACATGTGTTAGGTCCCCCTAAGTTTTTTTTCAATTTCGAGAATTTTTTTTCCCACAAAATTAGGCCATTTTTTAATGGTTTAAATGAGAAATTTCAAATTGTAATAAAAGCTTGATCTGGAGGTGGAATTTGGTGTTGGGATGCTCGTTTTCACACTTAGAGCGTTCTTTGTACCCCATGACCCACTTTTCCTATGCTTCGGGCTACCAAATCATCACAGAGAGCCATTTTTTGCTAAAGGGGCATCGAAAGGTCAATTTAATGCTAAAAATGTGATGAAATGACACCAAAGTCAAAGGTCATAAGTCAATGAGATCTTATTCGAATGACATGGAAAAGGTGTCGTTCTTGTCTGTTATGGTTGGCAACTTAGACTTGGGATAAAATCATGTGTTTTAAAAGCCAATATGATAGGGTGGTGATATATCCAAAGTTGATGATGCGCCCACCATCATCATCGGTCATATGACACGTTGGCAAATCGCTACTGAAATCAAGTGATGGTGCATATGTAATTGGCAAATTGGTTGAGGTGGATCTCAAGTCAAATCAACATCAAATATGTGATGGGGCAAATTTCTCTCATTAAAGGATGCACTTTCTACCTTTGGTTGACGCAATAACATATGTGGCAACTCCTCTGTTGATGGGAAATATCTCAAGGGTGGAGCACATCTCTTTGAGGATAGGTGGCACTATCTCCATGGGGTTTGTTCAATCATGATCCATGAATCTCTCTTGAAACTAAAGCTCACGCCTAGTTAACACTCCCTTATGGATCCGCCTCCCTTAGGTAGTTTTGGATATAAAATAAAGCTTGCCTCTCTCCTTTGAAGTTAGTTCGAGTTGGAGAGAATAGGCATGCTGTTGTAATGCTCTTGTTATTTTGTCGAATAATAAAACGAAGCTTTGGAGGCTCATAGTGTTGTGCTTTGGTGTGTGGACCAATATTGTCTGATTTTCATGAGGTAATTTGTGTACATTTTCAATTGCTTGCATCTTGATTTATGAATTTGGCTTAAAAGGAATGTTTCCAATCATTAGAATTAGAAGGTTACAAACTTATTTCTTCTATGTTGAGTACATATGCTTAGAGATCTAGGTCTAACATGATCTATAAGGTTATATTCATGTTGATTTAGTCTTAGTTTATCTGTAATCATCAGATCTCATGGGCTGTGCAAGTTTCTTGAGTAATTTGCAGGTTACCTAGCTTGGAGGAGGCTTGGATCTAGATTGAATCTACTCCATCTCCAACAATTTATCATGACATAGTCCCTCGGCATCCCACTTACAAGTTTTCTTGGTTAAATCTTTCCGACAACAACTATTTCTCTTACTTCTCCTTCTCCTTTTAAGTCAAAATGCTTCTTGGTTACCAATCTAGCTTATACTCTCAAGATCTCATTTTTAAAGTTAATTTAATTCATAGATCTAGATTATAAGTTAAGTTTTGTTAAGATCTAAAGAGCTTTCTAAAGTTTTGATTTTGAGTTTAGATCTAGCTTAGAAAATTACTATTTTTGAAGTCATTCTTAAAGAAGTTTTAAAGTTTGCTAATAAAGTAGTTTCCTTTAAATATTATAGTTTAAATCTAGCATTCAAGTGCATCATATTGGCTACCCCAAAAGCAAGCCAAGATCCCAAGGAAAGCTTGCTTTCCTTGGTTATTTTATGCATTTTTTATCATAGGTTTAACTTAGAATTTTTTCATGGATGTTCAATGGCGCTTTTAAAGCGTTTTTGAGCATCTTTCAGGACAAATAACTCACTGATTTTTGCAGGTTTGACGAAAAAGAGAAGGAAGCTTTGGCCGATTTTCTAAGATTTGAACCATTCAAAGCTTCTCGAAGCTCCACTACTCGTTTTAAGTCAAATTTTCGCTAAATTGTAAGCCTTTGGATCCCATACAACAAGGACCAAAGTGCATTCTCCTTTACCACATTGTAATAAGCATCAATAAAGTTTTGAGTTGGCTCCTAACAACCCACTCCCCATCCCCCCTAGGGAGATTTGTGTTGGTGCACCTTTTTCATGGTTTTGCTTTCCAGATTTGTATACTTTGCTTTTTCCAGCTTCAATTTTATTTATTGCAAAGTAATACAATACTAACCCACTGCGCTATACTGAATTACTGAAAGGGAAAAGGTTTTGCGTAGTGTAGTAATTAGAAAACCTTTCATTTTTTGCACTTTTACTTTTTAGTAATCAACCCCCCTTGCTTTCTCGAGTAAGGTTCAAAATACCTGAAAGAGACACTTGGGGTTTTTAATAAACAAGAGAAAACATTGTTATAAAATCCTTAAGACCAACAAGGCTCATCCCCGTATGTTCTAAATCTCTGCGGCTTTTGACCGACCAATTGATCAAACCAAAAAGGGATTGAGTGACTAGTTCAATTAGCTTTCACACATTCAATTAACCTCCCAACAATGAAAATCCAACGCTGCGTTTTGCTTCGTTTGGGCAAATTGTACAAAGGAGGCAGGAACAACTGAAAAGTGACCACGAGGCCCTGTCAGGCTACATCCTTGTTGGTGTAGTGTTGGACATCCCCCGGTGACTCCGTTGTGCTACCACACCTAGTGAGTCTGGACATATTTCTTGTACCTTCGTGGTATATCGAGAATCCCCCTCCCTCATAATCCACTCATTAATTCATAAACTTAAAATTGACCAAGAACAATTGCAATACATTCAACACTCCATCTCAGACTCCATTTTCAACACTGGTCTTTGCTTTTCATCGTATAAGCATTTTCTTTAATTCACAATGTGTTGATTGATTATATTGCTCACGCTGTTGTTTTAATCACTATTGCAATCTCTTGTGCCATTTTACAAAAACTCCTAAACAACTTACTCAATCACAAACCGCCATCCAAAGCTTAATCAACCTTAGTAACTCATAGGGTCTACCCCCCTTGGCTTCATTAGGAGTTTGCCTAAACGGAGGAGTCAAGATTAAGTGACAGTACTTGACTCGAGACTTGCCCCTAAGGACACACTTAGTGGCTTGAAGATTTCTTCCACACCAACCTACCCCCCCAGGTGCGTGAAATGAGTCAACATTACCCATGTAGAACCAATGTTGCAACCTTGGGCTTTGATACCAATTTGTCATGTACTTTGTGACCTCACGATGCCTTTAGGGCCATGGGATAATCAATAACTTGTCGAACAACACCTCTGTTACTCAATTTCGTTTTCCATAGATTATTTATAAATTTTACAGTGGAATTAAATACAACTAGTCACCCAAAATAAAATATGCAAATACAAAATTGTACATGCAATTCTTACATGAATGCATTCATACAATGCCAAGAATTTCATTTATTCACATAATCAAATAATAGTAAATTAAACAGTATGTATAACATAATTTAAATCCTCCAATTGACTTCAAACTGAGGACGTTCCTCCTAGCCGTAGGCACTCTGTTATACTACTTCCGTCTATAACAGAGGCCACCTCTGAGATGGGGCTATCAATCTAGAAGAAGGTGCCAAACTCTCCCTCTATCCCAATCCGCTAGCACTCCTCCCTTATCAACCTGCACAACTCAAGGAGTGGGTTTCCTTTCTTCGAGTTAACAATCCCTCGGGTTCCCTTCTTTGAGTTAATAGTCCCTTGAGCTATTTTCCCCAATTCCCTTCCACAATTCCAACACAGGTTGGCTAGGGACTCTCCATGTCGAGACTATTGGGAATTCAGCTGTAATTTTCCCCATATTCTCAGGTATGGCTCCAGGCTATGGTATGGGTGATGGTTTCCATGTTGGCAGAATCATGATGTCTGAATGATAGGATCCCCCCCTTGAAAGAACTAAATCTCAATAATTTGTATGGATGTTGAGAACTCGCCAAGTGGCATGCATGGGAAGTTTACTTATTCCCTTCTAACCCCAAGCTTAGGATAATTAACTCTATGGCTAATTTGCTTTAATAAAGAGGGCTCTATAAACTTAGGATAAAAATGAATAATAAGGATAATGACTTAAGCTTATAAGTCTCTAGGGTCATCTTCCCCTTTAACCCTCTTCTCACTTTTCCCTCTTGTGGAATCATAGCCCCCCATCTCATCTTCGTCCTTCTTAGTCTGCAGTAGTAGTATTATTTATATTAATCGTAAAATGTACATATCTACATCATCCTGGTCAAACTAGACCATTCCTGTCTAGCTTCTAGCCATTTCATCAAAATATACATAATTACATCTTTACATACTAGGGTAAAAACCGGGGTGTTACAAATTCCCTCCTTTCTTGTGGCAGCAATATCTTAGTTTATGCTATGTTTCTTTACTGGTTCTCCCTCCTTTTTGATGGTTTTCCTTCTTGGGATAACCAACTTGTACACTTATGTTATGTTATTTGATTTCACACTGTTCTTGTACTCACTTCCATTTAATTACATTTCTTTTAGTGGCAGTATTTGCACCCCTCTTTTACTTGGCTATTATTGCTGGTTGTAGTCACTGGTGCTTTTAGTCTTTATTGGTCATGTTGCAGCTGCAACTTATTTCCCAAATTTCTAAAAAATTTAGGACCCTCCTTTTAATTTTATCTTGCCTGGGATTGTTTGGATTCTTGAACTCTGTTTTGCCTCTGCTACAAATTTGGTTTTTTTGAGGTTGAATTGAGGTCAACTGTTTTCATTCATTTCGGAAGTTGAATGATCTAAAATTGCCAATGCTTTTGACTGTGGAACTTAACATTTTTTTATTTTTGAATGGTTTGGTTTTATTGCTGTCGGAGGTTTGTTGAGGATTGAGTCGGGGTTTTAGTTCTCTGTGCTGCCGCTGTTTCGGAGCTTAAACGAACTGATTTCATCGTTGCACAACTTCGAAGGTCTTTTGAACACTTAACGCTTTGTTTTTCGATAAATTTTCGCTATCGGAAGTCTATTTATGTATGAATCGGGGCGGTAGTTCTCTACGCAGCCGCCGTTGCTGAAGCCAACTAATGAACGTC
The DNA here is from genome assembly GCA_001517045.1 of Pseudotsuga menziesii. Classification (NCBI taxonomy): domain Eukaryota; kingdom Viridiplantae; phylum Streptophyta; class Pinopsida; order Pinales; family Pinaceae; genus Pseudotsuga; species Pseudotsuga menziesii. The sequence continues at coordinate 394,701 of LPNX010236073.1, forward strand.
TCGATGGAAAGTCATGTTTTTCGCCGATGGGTTTTTATCTCCTTTGTTTATTTTTCAAAAAACTTTTACTTTTTAACTTTCGGCGTTTTTGTTTTATCAGCGGTCGGAGTTTTAGTCTTTAACGACGCCGCCGTTTTGGAGTCCTTGTTGTTTGTCTCGCCGACACTGCGTAGTATTTTGCGTCTCGAGGTTCTAATGAGTTAGTCATTAGTTGCTCCGATCGTCGACGATTTTCTATTGTCACGGAAGCCATAGTCAGTCCGTCTCCCGCTGTTGCAGCTATGTAGTACACTATCCCGCCGATGCATTAGTCCTTCCTCTCGCCGATGCCGACCTTTAGTCCTTAGTTCTTCCAATCGTCGATGTTTTCTATTGCTGCGGAACCCTTAGTCCATATGACTCCCGCCGTTGCGGCTCCTTAGTGAACTAACCATCTGACATATAGTTGTTTCGTTCGCCGATGGTTAGTTCTGATTTTCGCCGATGCCTGGTTTTATTGATCAAACCTTTTACTTTGCGATGTCTTGTTTTCACTTTCGGAGCGGTGTTGATGATTGATCGAAGGATTAGTCCTTTGTGTTGCCGACACGGCGGCAGCGTTAAGCTTTAACTCGTCGATCCGTAGTCCTCCGAGCCTCCAATCGCCGATGTTTTCAGTTGGTCCGGAAGCCATAGTCAGTCTGTTTTTCGTCGTTGCGGCGACATAGTGAACTAACCTGCTGAGTTATTAGTGGGTCCGATCTCCGACGCTTAACGATCGACGGTTTTTAGCGTTTGGGATCGTCGACACTGCGGAGATGTTAAAGATTATAGCGACGACACTTAGCGTTAAAGGTCTTCGACGCCGATTGACTTAATAGTCTCGTGGGACCCGTAGTCCGTTCATTGTCCGCCGTTGTGGCTATGAATAGGACTATTCTTCTGTAGTCCTTACTTCTTCCGATCGCCGATGGTTTTCATTTGATCACGGAAGCCGTGGTTTGTCTGTTTTCCGCCTTTGCGGCGGCGTAGTGAACTAACCTGTCGATATATAGTGCTTCCGCCCGCCGATGTGAGTTTCTTGCCCGATGCTTAGTGTTCAAAACTGCCGATAGGGTCTTCCCGCTGTTTTCATGGGTGACGGGGGTTTCTGTTTTTGGTCAAGTTAGGGATTTCACGATGAGAACACAGTACAGGGCCTCACTTTTGATGATTAGTTTTATTGATAGTGTGGTTTACGTTTTGTTGAAAAGCTAGATGATCTTGAATGTAGTCCGGATTAATGATGAGTTTTTCGTTTTCACTGCAGACGGACTTTGAGGATTTTTTAGACCCAGTTTGATGATTGCTGCTGCAAAGAAGACATATATAAAAGACAAAGCAGAAGGGAGTTGACCAAGGAAAGGAAAAGTAAGAAGCAGAGATGTTGTTCAAAAAAAAAAAGAAAAAAGTGAAGGTCTGAGATCAACAGGATCTCAAAAAGACCAACGGATTACTGAGCAGAATCGATAGCAGCAGAGGCCCAAGCTTGGGAAAAGTTCATCAGTTACCAAGCTGGTCCTTGTTTATAAAGTGCTCTTAAATCTTAATCTGAAATGTAACGTATTGTATAAATCATGAGCACTCACTAAAAGACAAAATTGTGGGATTAAACGGTTGGGGGAGCCCAAAGGTCACCAGGGGGGCAGCCCAAAAGTTTTGCTGTTTTGTATAAATATAGAGGAGTTAGATGTAATAAAGGACTTTTTCCCAGATAGATTTGTGAAAGTATGTTGTAAGAAGAACTATTTCCCTTTGCAATAAAGAATTACAAGTTTCCCGTTGGAGAAAGCTTGGTAGAATGTTTCAAATGCTGTGCTATGGATCTGTTGAATGTGAACTATTTCGTTTTCAGCTTGTGTCCATTAACTGTGAGATCATTCTAACTCTTTGAACCTATGTTCTTGTTATGAATGCACTCTAGTTTATTCTATGAAATTTCCACTATGAGTAATGAAGGCTTTTCATAAACAATGAGCTATCTTGTTGTTCATATATCTATTAATGTTCATGTGTTTTGAAATAAGTAACAACTATCTGTGATTTTTCTTAATGCATGCGCAGAAATACATTACTCATTGATAAATGATAATCTTGCTCCCTAGGGATAGGTTAGATAGTTAGTTTTAGTTTCTTGCTGTGTGTGGTTTCGATGCGAGAGAGTTAAGACGAGAGGTAAGAACTTGCGCATCACATTGTGACCGCTCCTCGTATTCTCTAACAATCTGCATTCTTAGATAGGCACTTGCACATCATACTTGAACATAAAAAACTAAAAAATACACACGGTGGACCGGGCTGTAACCGGTAAAACCTTTATTTTGTTACTTGACCTACGGTAGTCAGACCGTAAACTGGACGGATTCCCCATACCAAACAATAACGGGCTAGTTGGGAACGTTTACTAGGGAGAATCCCTAACTGTTGTTACCTGCGATTTTCCAGGCCTCAACAGGTCATTAATACATATATCTATTTTGGCTGAATTCCTACCTTGTGCCACGAAGGATACAACTATACTATATTTTCATCTTGTTGACCACCAAAACCAACTAAGTGGACAATGATGTACCATGCACATGTTGGATGTGCCTTGAAGATAAGAATGAAGTACTTAATGATTCTATCAAGCGAGGCAACTCTTCCTCTCTTCTTCTTTCTATGAAATTTCCGCACCCCTGCGGGGGATTTTGTAAGGATATGTCAGAATGAAGTTCTAGTTTTTTGTAACTTAATTGCCTAAGACTTAGTCATTAGGGAAGTCTTTTCATCGAGTGTTTTTTCACTTGGATAATTAATTTTTTTTTAGAGATTTTAATTATTTGAGTTTTTCACTCAAAATTACCTCCAAAGTGGTGAAAGGTGTTCTAGTGATCGAGTCCATGGGTTGATTGGGGCCTAGGAATGTTCTGTATTACCATGCTAGACATTATCCAGAGTCTTGAGGGATTTCAATAAGTTTTTCCTAGGATTTTTTAATTTTTGGTGATAAAAAATTATCCCTCAGCATAAAAAAGTTTTATTAAAAAGAGGGTTAAATGGCATCTAATGCCCATGAATATGGGTATGGGTACTCAAAATCAATGGCATGAGTCCCCCCACACCCTTGGAAAAAGTTTGAAGTCATTCAGACAAGTATTGATAAGGTTTTGGTCACATTTGCCAAAGTCAGTCAAGGAAATAAAAAATTGGCAATTAATTAGAGAGCCAAATTTTGGAAAAGTGACCATAGTCACTTGGGGTGGCCAAGTAAAGGTACTAATGTTTATATTATGTTCTTAAGACAAATATAATACCCAAAGGGGGGCCCCAAAGCAAGCATATAACAAGTTTTGAGTTGCTGAATTTAAGGGGGTGCCCCCTCCTCTCTTTGATTGGTTAGGTGAGCTAAAGTCAATGGAAGGGGCCCCACTATGGTGGTTTCCTCCCCATTTGACATAGCAATAAGGTTAAAAGCATTGAATTGGGGGGTTCTCTCCCCATATTTGAGATTTCAAACCATGGTTTTGGCCTCCTTGAGCAAATTCACCCCCCTCTCTCCCTTGTGACACTTGTTTAGCAAGCAAAGAGCCCCTCTTTCATTTTTCCTATTTAAGGAGGCTTTCCCTCCTCATTTGGGTTACAATTTCTCATGCTCTCACTCTTTTGCTTGCATTTTGCTCTCATTCTTTGAGATTATTGTAATTTCCAGCCATTGGGGATTCTTAATAAAAGCTTTGGAGGAGATCTTGTGTTGTTGGGTGCTGACTTGCTCCCGTTTTCTCAAGTTCTTTCAAGTACAAGTGAGGCCAAAGAGGCAAATTGTTTTGCCTTGGTAAGATCTTCTTAGTTTTTGTAGATCTTATGAGTTTTTCTCTCTTGCATTCAAGAACTTCAAGCATTTCTTGGTTGAATAGTTTGATTTCTTTAATCATTGTAAGAATCTCACCTCTCTTTGTGTTTGTTTAGCTTATCTTTCAAGCTGCAGGTTATCCAGATTGAAGAGTGGGATTCTTTGGTTAGATGCCCCACTTCTTCAACCATTTGAAGAGTAAAGAGCACACTAACTCCTTAATTTTTTTTTGCATTTTAGTCTTAGTTGGTTGGCTTCTTCAAGTATGATTTTTACTCATATTCACTCAATTTTTCTCAACATTATTCTCTTGGCAACTTTGTATAAATTTTGTATATATATTGCACTAACATGCTAACTTCCCCAAAGTGATTTTGGGCACATTTTATCATTTTCTGTTTGCTGGTTTTTAGCAGGTTAGTGACAAAACAAGGCAAAACTCTGTCAAATTTCAGCCATAGAAGAGTTTTAAGGCCACCCCAAAGGAAGTCCTTCAAGGACATCTCAAGAAAGGGAAAAAACACGGTTTTTCTGACTCATTTTATCTCTTTCTTTACGCTGAAATTTCAGCCTTTGTAACAAGTCCAAGAGAGTCTTGGACTTGATTTCTTGCTTTGCATTTTCAGTTAAATCAAGTCTCATTTATTTGCCATCCATTGCTAGCAAAAGAAGTTGGGCTTGCCCACCTTTGCATAAGCAATTGTTGATTGGCGTGGGTTTTATATTAGTTAGAGTTTCATTTTGTTTTTATTTTCTTCTTTATTTTTACCCACACCTTACAAGTGATTTGGCTATGCCCTCCTTGCAAAATCGTGCTGGCTAGTGTTTTTTTTGTTTTGTTATTTTCATTTGCCCACACCTTGCAAGTGATTAGGCTTTGCCATCCTTGCAATATCGTGTTGGCTTGCATTGTTAATAATTGTTAAATTCTTCATTTCGTTTAAAATAAACCTTGCCCCAATCTTCGCCCCGTATTCACTCCCCTAGTCGGTTGGTCCGACCCCGGGTGACAAGAAAGGGAGAAGATTTGTGTTGGATAGTTTACTAGGCACCCAGATAAGTATCTTCATTAGAAAGGAGAAAAAGAGGCTCGACCTGTGGAGCTAGTGGGGTAGAGGCCGTAGGGGGATTCGTGGCACTTTGTGTCCTCCAGTTGAGCACCCAGCAAGTTTCGAGTTTGACCTGTGGAGCTAGGCGGGAACCTTGTGTTCCCATGTTGAGCACTCGACATTCTCGCTCTATTCGAAGGAGTTAGTCTCTTGGGGTATACATCTAGAATAGTTCATTTTTTGCAACAAACACCTTAATTCCCTAAGTCAAAGAGATACATAAAATTTACTAAAACTTACAGGACCACTTGCATAACATTGTCACAATCATTGACATTTCTCTACTTTGCAATCACTTTATTTTAACTTACTCATTTATTGGAAGTCATCATGTTCTTGTATATTTGTTAAAGTAAATGAGTTGATGCTTTAGGAAAATTATTTGAAGTTGATTATTGTGACTCCATAGCCCGAGTAGAGACGGCACTGGTCATTTTGATTATTTGATTGTTTCTCTCTTTCATACATTACTGGTTGATTGTTACAGGGTTTGCTTGACATTGAAATATTTGCATCACTGCACGCTGATTGTCATTTTTGTAATTTACAACTCTCAGAAAACATTCTTCAAAAAAGAACTTAGTAAGTAGGGAGTACCCCCCTTGGCTTTTAGGAGTTGTGGTCTAAACGGAGGAGTTTAGAACCGAGGTGACAGTGGGTTCTCAACTCATAAGTTGCCCTTAGGAACACACATAGCGGTTGGGAGACTTACCCGTGTCCAAGTGTGTTTTAGGTGGCAACACATCTCAATTGTGCCTAGTAACTAATGAACCCAGTTGAAAATGAATATTCACAAATTGGCTTTTGTATTTCTGCAAGGACTGGTAAAGGTAGACAAAAAAATAACATGCTAAAATAAGGAAATGGTTTCTGGATGACGCAGGAGAATAAAATGACTAGCATTACCTAATGAAGAGAACTAAGCTTCTCCTCTTACAATTAATCTTCATTCCCATTTTCTATTTAGTAACTTAATTTTCTTATTTTTTTTTTCTATTTCGTTCCTTTTGTTAGTAATTATATAAATAGCCATGATCTGTATTTCAGAAACCTTTAGCTGATTGTATTTCCCTTGTGTTATATAACAGTGGTGCCGGTTTTGTTTCATTATTCAATTGCTCCTTCAAAAAGTGGCCTAGTCCCGAAATCAGATGATAAGTCTTCGGAGGAGCACACAAAAATAGCCAGTCCTCCTACAAGTAATGAAGTGGCCCTGGCTCTCCAGGTATTGGAAGGATGCTGTCTTATGGACAGGGATAGCAGGACATTGGCACAACAGTATATGGCCATAAAGGTAGACTCTAAAAGCCAGGCTCCACTTATATTCTGCGAAGGATGTGTCCATATTTCTAGTATCTTTTAGGTTTAATATTTATGTCCTTTTAAAATTCAAGTGACTAAAATTTGCAAAATATTGTCATTAGAATGGTTGAAAGAGAAGTAAAATGGTTATATATGATATTATATTGAAAAAATTCAGGGCAGATCAGAGGTGTATCCCTGTAATTAAAAAAAAAGGTTAATTGCAGTATATGTCCTCCTAGAACTTGCTCACTAAAACATAGATTCGAATGTTCTATTGAAAAGATGGATGTACAAAACACAGCATGCATGGGCCTACTACTATGCAAAATTCAGTGTAGAAAATACGGCCTGGTGCTATTCCCAAGTAAAACTTCTATGCTTCAGTTATACAGATTATATCACGTACTGTTTGACATTTGTAAAGTAATTTTTTTCTAAGCTAATGTCAAACACAAATGCACAAAAGGTCAAACCTTGTTTTGTAGTTAAGATGGGAGTCCATTTTCTTCACAAAAACTGTTCTTTTTCCAAGTGTGACTTGCAGCATCTTGGGTAGCATCATGCTTTTATGTTTCATAGTATCACGAGGTATATGCCTAGATTCTGATGTTTCTAGGTCTTCAAGTTCTTGTTTGGAATTCAGAGAATCTGTTGTCAGTGACTGAGAGTGCACCGTGGAGTGGGATTTGTGCTCTCAGCCTTGAAGGATTGTAATATTACATTCTTTAAGAAGTTATCTTGTTTAGATTGGAACTGACAGTGGATCTGATATGAGGGAATTCATATTTTTATGGCATCACTCAAGCTAACGTGCCAACAGACTTGTCTCACTCAGACTGAATCAGAGGACATTCTATTCCAAGAGAAATAAATTGAGTATACCATCACTGCAAGCCTTAACTGGCATTCTTTTGAAACCATGATCTACACCCCTTTAGGACTATAAAGGACACCCATGCTGAGGTTGTTTATGTGAACAAACATTACAGCAAGTCTTTTAAGTTACGTGCAAAGCATTTCAATATTGTTTAGTATTTTCTTATTTGTTCTTAATATTTGTTATATTCATTTGACAACAACAAATGGGTCAATCAACTGGGAGATGGACGATGAGAACTATTCTAGCTTTTCTAACCTTTAACTTTATGCTCATGATGACTTGTGTTACCCTTGTTTTGGCAAGGGGTGATATATTGGTCAGTTGATAAGTGGCTTCTCCATAGATCATTTGTCAGAGATCTTTTCAACATATTCAGATGGTCCATTCGCCTTGGATGTGCTTAGCAGAGATGGTGTCAGATGCACTAGTGCTGTGATATCTCTTACCCTCATTGGCACTTAGAATGTTTGCTAGATGACGATATGGTTTCATTGGGTACTTTTATGCTTGTATAATGACTCATAATACTTAAAGTTGTTACTCATTACTTAGTCTAACCTTTGTGTTATTATCATTATGCCTTAGAAGCTATGCTGCTGGGAGTGGGGAGAGGGAGCGGAAAGCAAAATTTTCAAAAGCTTCCGTTTTGGAAGCGTTTTTTATATAATACATATTTTAATATATTTTGATGTATATATAATAAAACAACATGTAGAATGCCAAATTAGCTATAGGAAATATGAAAACATAGATATAACCATTTAATACACATACAACATCAACTGTCTAGGAGCTATAACTTATAGCATTGTCATCAAATGGTCAATCCTCAATCGTCAACAACATCAACCTTCAAATTTCAAAATATAATATTTTCCATCAACAAACTCTAACAGATAACATCAACCATGAAACGAAACAAAGCATCATTATATCACATTCATTACGAAAGAGGTGTAACATGCAATCAAGAATTTAACGTTTGAACTTCAAAGGTAGGTTCAAAATTCAAAGTTCAAAGTTCAAACATAAACTTATCTCATGTTTACAAAATAGGCCATGATAAACATTAAATACCAAGTTCTATGTTACTATCTGCTAAGCTTTCCTCTTGCCACGAGAAACTTCCAATTGCTTTACTCGTGGTCTATGTACAAGAATAGGAGCAGTTGGAAGTATTTATGGAACTTGAGAAGAAGATGCATAGCCCCCACAAATTGCTGGACGTTGTGAAGATAAAGGCTAAACTCCTACATCTGGAAACCTACTGGTGGTTGGAGGTGGCATCTCTGTTGTGTGAATTTGATCATCATCATGATCACCCAATAGATCAGCCTCCAAGCGCTTTAATGCTATGGCTCCATCCTCCAGATTTAATTCCTCTGGATTTTTGTCCCAAGTCAAATATGTTCCATCATTCTTGGTTGCATCACAATAATGGGACAACAACCTCAAGTTGTAGTGCACATAAACCAAACTTTTTGCCCGATCTACATTCAATTTGTTGCTCTTGACATTGTGAATGAAGTTGTAGGTGCTCCAACACCTCTTTGGAGAAAAACTATTAACAACTTGTGAAAGCACCCTTGCTGCCAATTTATGCAGATATGTGGTAGAGGAGCCCTACATGTTCAACCATTCGATAGGACTCAACCTATCTCGATCTTTGGTTGCATGTAGGTTACAAAAGACTCCATGTCCACTGATGTATTTGCTCAATTCACTCCGTACTTGAGCTCCTCATTAGGGACCAAATTGTCTAATGTAAGCGTATGCCCATTCTGCGCCATTGGATATGTGTGAGGCTTTCCACTTCAGTCTTCAGAAATGGACCCTGCTGAGCGACTCGCCTCAAGGAGGCACATCTTTCTGTTCAAATAGAATCCCAAACTCCGAGTTTGGAAAATTAGGGTTTCTCTAACAAACCCTAGGTCAGCCAGCTCTGGAACCAGGTCGGACACCTCAAATCGGTAAGATCTAAATCTTTGCTATTTCCATTTGAGTTTCTCATTTGAAAAGATGACTCACCATACTCTGCTTGAGGACAAGCTTAGAGGGGTTGATAACTTCCGAGCATGGAAGTGCATAATCTCCCTGATTCTTGAAGAGAATCATTTGGATCAGTACATCAACAGAGAAGTTCCAGAACCAGAGGGAGATGAGGCTAAGGCTACTCATAGGAAGAACTTGGTTAAAGCCAAGAGAATCATTGCAGTTTCAATCAAGGATCACCTCATCCCCCATGTGTCATCATTCAAAACACCGAAGGAAGTATTTGATACTTTGACAAAGATGTTCGAAGGAAAGAACATCAACCGGAAGACGACTTTGAGGAACTAGTTTAAGAATGTGAAGATATAGAACTTAGAGACTATATAGTCCTACTTCACAAGGGTTGCTCAAATCAAAGAACAACTGAAGCAGTTGAAGAGAATGTTAAAGAAGGAGAAATTGTGATGACTACCTTGAATGGTCTCCTTAGATCATGGGATTCATTCATTCAAGGAATCTGTGCAAGAAAGAAGCATATCTCTTTCAGCCGACTCCAAGAAGAATGCACATAAGAAGAAGCTTGACTTGTAACAAGAGAAGAGAAGATTGGAGCAATTGAATATCAAGCTCTCACAGTTCACACCAGGAAGAACTACAAGAAGAAGGAGAAGGAGAACTATCATCACAACAAGAAGGACAAGAAACAAAAGAAGATCAAGAGAGATCCTTTCAATGTTCGATGCTATACTTGTGATGAAAAAGGACACTTTGCAAGAGATTGTCCCATCAAGAAAAAGAGACACCATGCTCATGTTGTCGAAGACGATGAACCAACAAACAAAAGTTTTAGAAGAGAGAAGGATGATTCAGATGAAGAGTATGTGCTAATCTCAACACTTACTGGCACTATCTCACATGGAAGCAATGATTGGCTTGTGGATAGTGGGGCATCTAAACACATGACGGGATACAAAAAATCATTCGTCAATATGTCTGAGCATGAGTCACCTCACAAGGTGAAACTTGGGGATGATTATCAATACCCCAGAAAAGGGAGTGGAGAAGCTTCATAGAAGCTAGACTTAGGGAAATCTTTAAAGATGAAGGATGTGCTATATGTTCCAGAATTGAAGAAGAATCTTCTCTTCATCTCTGCACTAGATGCAAAGGAAATGAGAGTTGCATTTGTTGATGGCCAAGTTCTGATGTGGCCTAAAGGAAAGACAATAGATGATGCAACAATGATTGGAGAAGATGGAGGCTTGTACAAGCTAAAGGTATAGCCTGAACAAGCATTGGTTCATGAGTCAATAGAACCAAGTGAACTATGGCACCGAAGGCTTGTGCATGTGCACTACAAAGCACTACCGATGGCAAGCAAAGCAGTCTCTAGACTTCCAGAGATCTAGGCAAAGTATAAAGGCATTTGCAAAGGATGCGCACAAGGAAAGAACGCAAAGAAGACTTTTCCCAGCAGTGAAAGCAAGGCTAAAGGAATATTGGATATAGTACACTCAGATGTATGCAGACCCATGTCTTCTAGCTCATTAAGCGAGTATGTGTACTTTATAGATGATTTGTCACGTAAGACTTGGATATATTTTTTGAAAGGGAAAAATGAAGTATTCAGTAAGTTCAAGGAATTTAAAGCCTTGGTCGAGAACCAAACTAAAAGGAAGATCAAGACTCTGTGGTTAGATAATGGCGGAGAATTCACCTCAGAAGAATTCAAGGAACTCTGCAGAGAGTTTGGGATTAAGAGGGAGTTGAGCATTCCATATAATCCTCAACAGAATGGGGTTGCGAAACAAAATAACCGAACCATAATAGAAGCAACGAAAGCAATGCTACATGACCAGGATCTTCCTAGGCACCTTTGGGCGGAAGCAACAAGGGCAACTGTGTATGGTATAGAACCATACTCCTCATCGAGTACTTGACAACAAAACTCTGGAAGAAGCTTTCTTAGGAGACCAGAAGTCAGCCATTTGAGAATATTTGGTTGCCCAGTGTACACTGTACATACATATCCCAAAGGAGAAGAGGACCAAGCTCGATCCTTCTGGGAGGAAGGGTATATTCATAGGATACAATGATACATCAAAGGTCTACCGAATATACTTCCCAGGATTCAAGAAGATCGACATCATCAAAGATGTAACCTTTGATGAAGACTCGACATACTTCAGATCCAGGAGGCTACCTATTCAAGAAGTCGAGGAACCTGAAGAAATGAGAGTCTGAGGCATGGAAATTGGAGAAGCAATTCCAGAAGACCATGAAGATCATGACATGGAAGAACCACAATAGTCGGTAGAGACACTTCTTGAGAAGGACTCCCACAAGAGGAAACCAGCATGGGCACGAGAGCTCATACAAGAAACAGAAAGGTATGGCGCTCCAGAAGGAATGCATAGAGAAAGGAAAAGACCAAAGCCTTACAACAACTATGTGGCCCTACTGTGTGACATCATTGACAAGGAACCTTCCAACTATGAAGACGCTGCAGAAAAGAAACATGGAAGGATGCCATGATCAAGGAGTATCAGTCGATCATGAAAAATGATGTCTAGGAGATGATTCTGAGACCGAAAAAGAAGTCTGTCGTGACTTCGAAGTGGATCTACAAGATCAAGCATGTTGCAGATGACAACATCGAGAAATAAAAGGAAAGATTCGTGGCATGAGGCTTCTCACAGAAAGAAGGCATAAACTACGAGGAGACATTTGCACCCATGGCGAGGTACACTTCCATGAGGTCCCTACTTGCATTGGCTGCAGTTATGAAATGGAAGATACACCAGATGGATGTCAAGACAACGTTCTTGAATGGTGTAGTCGAGGAGGAAGTGTACGTGGAATGTAATGTTCTGTTTTGATAAAAAGGGAATAACTGAGGACTAACAGCACTAGGAGCAGAAAGGTACATCAATTCAGTATTATTAAGTCATCAATGTAGTAAGAAGGCCATCAGAGTTCATATTGTAAAGCATGCAGAGCATGTAAGCCTTATTTCTTCAGTATTAAAGTCAACATGAAATTAGAATTGCATGCATGCAAAAGTGAAGTGTAAACCCTAAAAGTGACATGCAAACCCTAAAAGTACATGCTATTCTATTTAAGAAGGGTTATTGGACTAAAGAGGATATCTATTGTTATTGTTGATTGATTTTAGAGTTTTGAGCAGCAGTACAGCGTGCAGCCGCGACAGTGGGGGTTGGAGACAGTGTCTTTAGCTAGCGAGGGTTCGGCAGTGAGATATCTGCCCTAGTCTCTTATTGGGATAGATCATCCAGGTTTATCCATTGCATCCATCATATACTACAATATTAGAAGATCCAACACATTCCGAAGGGTTATTAGCGGATCCACGTTTGCAGCCGGAAGTAGAAGGGAAAACACATAAGGATTCGCTAGGACCACAAAACCCAGTCTTTCCTCCACATGTCAGCTTCCTCTTTCTCAGCAGGCCTATCCTACGGTACGCAGTGATTATCAGCCATCAGTTTGCTCACCTGGAGCAGCTATCAGCCAAACAGATCAGTTGGGGGTGTGAGCAACAGAACTGCTAATCAATTCGCTAGGGCACTTAGAGGAAACCAAACCTCCACATGTGCCAGGCCATCTCTCCGGCATCAGCAGACGGACAAGCTCAGAAAGTTTAAGCCCGAACGGACCTCTCCTCCTACAAAAACGTCACCTTCAGTCTGGAGGGTTTTTACGGTACTGGGGGGCAGTAACACTAGAGAAAAAGAGCATTAGTAGACCACCCATCCGGATCCTTATGCATGCAGCTATCTCTGGAGTCATTATTAGCCAGAATATCACTGGTAAGTGTTAATTTTTCTCTGCAAAACCCTAACACTAATTCAACTATTTTTTAGGGCATTTTTGCATGGCGGGTTTGCATGCATAGTTATTTTGCAAATTTGTATGAGATTGAGTTTGCGAGTCAACACTATCATAGAACATTAGAGAATATCAGTATTTGGGATATTACATGGAAGAACCATTGAGATTCGAGACACATGACAGGGAGACTCATGTGTGCAAATTGAAGAAGGCATTGTATGGATTGAAAGTTTGAAACATGCACTGAGGACATGGTACGACAGGATGGATAGCTTCTTGATGAGCCTAGGATTTACCAAGAGTAAAGCGGATTCCAACCTTTACTTCAAGGTTGAATGCGGAAAACCAGTGATGCTCCTGCTATATGTCGATGACCTGTTCCTGACGGGCGAGGATGAACTCATTAAAGAGGCAAGGAGGAGACTTGCTATAGAGTTCGAGATGAAATACCTAGGGATGATGCACTACATCTTAGGCATGGAGGTGTGGCAGAGTGCAAATGGGATTTTCCTTAGTCAAGGAAAGTATACACTAGAGATTCTGAATAGATTCAGAATGCTGAACTGCAAGGCGATAGCCGCACCTATGGCATCAAACTTGAAGCTTCTGTGTGATGCTTCATCAGAACCAGTTGATGCCACGATGTATCGTCAAATGATTGGCTCATTGGTGTATATGATGAATACGAGACCAGACATATGCTTTGCTGTGAACACCCTGAGCCAGTTCTCGAGATCTGAGACATGTTCACTTGATACCTGCAAAGCATGTATTGAGGTACCTAAAGGGTACAGTGGATTATGGGCTCAAGTATGATGGGAATCCGAAGATTAACCTACACGGTTATGTTGATTTGGATTGGGCAGGTAGCGCCACTGATAGGAAGAGCACTTCGGGTTGCTGCTTCAGTTTGGGATTTGGCATGATCTCCTAGTTTAGAAGGAAGCAATATTGCGTGGCGCTGAGTACAATCGAGCCAGAGTATGTTGCCGCTTGCTCGACTAGTTGCGAGGCAGTGTTGCTGCAGAAGCTACTGTCTGATTTGTTTGATCTCATAGTTAGATGTGGCTTGTATCTTCTGTGACGATCAGAGTTGCGTGAAGTTGTCGAAGAACCCTGTGTTTCATGACAAGTCGAAGCACATAGATATCAAGTTCCACTATATCAGGGATATGGTGCAGAGAGGAGCTGTGAAGCTCTAGTATGTGGCAACGGACGAGCAGATAGCCGATGTGTTGACCAAGCATCTAGCTAGAGTGAAGTTCGAGTACTTCAAAGAAATACTTGGTGTGATCCAGAATGAGACCCCTTGAAAGAGGGAGTGATGAGTTCTAGCATAGTTGGAGAGACAAGTTATCTGAGCATAAAATCCTGATGAAGATCGTAGGTTGCTCAGATGTAATCAATCCTGTAAGTTGTCCTTGGATGTAATAAGTCCCGGCGAAGCTCGCAAGTTATCCTTGGACGTAATTAGTCCTGTAGGTTGCCTGAGTGTAAATATGATCCCTGGCGTGATACGCATGTTACTTAGATGTAATCAGTTCTGAGATAGGTTATCCGAATGTAAATATGAGCCTTGGCGTGGTACACAGGTTATTCAAATGTAATAAGTCCTGTGGGTTGTTCGAGTGTAAATAGGAGCCCTGGCGCAGTACGTAGGTTACTTGGATGTAATAAGCCTCGAAGGTTGTCTGAACGGAAAAGATCCTGGATGCAGGTTGTTCAAATGTAATAAGTTCTTGAGGTTGACCTGGGACGTAAAAGCCCTGGTGTAGCAGGTTGTTTGGTCGTAATTAGTCCTTACATATATATCTATATATGTGTGTGTTCCCATGTTGGAGATGATAAGGCCACACAACACTTGAGGTGCACCTAGGCAGTTCTCTTATGCTGGTAAAACACAGGTTGACCGTGGAGAGACGTAATGCACTTGGTGTGCTCCTAGGCGATTCTCGCATAGTAGATGTTACAGGTTGTCTCGATGACGTGAAAGATCCTGGCATACTACTATGGTGATAGAATGCAGGTGGTCTGCATCTGGGCTGTGCTCTGTGTGTTTTGTTTTGTTTTGTGTAGGACAAAAGAGATGATCTGGATATGACGAGATAAAGGTAGGAGACACAGGTTATTGCCATGGCAATGTAAAGAAGGTCCTGGATTGTTCCTATGTGATGGCTTGCTCGTAGATGTAATGAAGACCTGGATGAGGACTAGGCCTACACCCAACATGAAAAAGGGTTGGCTCTGTAGAAACTTCCGATGACAGATAGTACCATTCGATGATCGATAAGAAGATGATGATGGCAACATCTATGATGATGACTAGACCAGATGTGTTGATCACTGTGGAAGAGAGAGAATACCTTCCTAGTTAAGAGGGAGTGTTGATGTATTTGTAACTTTATAAGATATTCTAATGTATATTATCATTGTATGTTGTTGTACCCCCACCGGAGATGTGTTTGCCTCCTTTTGGGATGTCATTATTGTGTATAAACCTTGCGGTACAACCCCCGTTGAAAGTCGGGGCAATAGTTCCTAGTGTAGCATCATGTAATGTATTTTTGGAGTTTCTCTAGGAGAAGTCGGCCCTGTTAGGGTGAGAGGTCCACCCCAATCAAGTAATAGGTCAGTCGCTTAAAAGGTATAAATAGGGAGGCGCCCTCCCTCATTTGTACACCACACACTCACTCAAGTTCGCATGAGAGAGAGAGAGAGAGAGAGAGAAGGAGGAGAGATAGATAGCTGCTGAAGACTTCTTATTACTGGATTTGTTCATCTTATGATACAGTTTTTGTGACCGTATTATTCTGAGGAAGTTTGCGGGGTTTTCTCCTTTATGGTTTCCTTGGTGAAAATATTTGTGTCTTGTGTATTTGTTCTATCTTATGCATATTGCTGTACTTGTTAATTTTTTAGATAAAGATCGTAACTAAGCTAATAAGATCTAGAAAAACTAACATATACCTCATTCTTGGAGAGCACTCCTCTCTTGGAGACATTTTCCACTTGCTTTTGAACCATTGGAGCTAAACTTCACCTTGGAGATCACTTTTGGACCACATGTGTGGCTTGTTTAGCGGAGCGCTCTAGGTTGTTGAGCATATTGCGAGACTTGGTTATCATTTGGACCATATTAATGGAGCGGCCCCCCTCTTGGGTCTATTTTGTATCATTTCCATGTATTTGACCATTGATTATGAGGTGGGCCCCTTTGTTTTGGGCTTTTGGTTAGGGTTTTGGAGTTACTCTAACTCCCTTGTTGTTTATGATTTTTTGACCATGTCTAGAGGATTTGTCATCCTCCCTAGGATAGGTCTAGAGTTTTAGCCCAAGATATTATATTTTATTTGGAGGGTTGTTGAACCTATAACCTATATAAGAGGCTCCCCTCATTTGTATTTTGTTGTTGTTGATTGAAGAATAAACCTATCTTTTGCATCAAAGGCTCTTGGATTTATTTGAATATCTTTCTTACAGGTGAGGCATTCTTTGGTTCTTGAGGTAACATGTATGCTTTTTTATTGTCAAATTTCTAGATCTAGTCCATAAATGTTAAGTTTTCTTAATTGCTTAAATGATATCTTAAAATAATTTTTCACTAGTAGGATCACTGAAAGAACAACAAGCACAGAAACACAAGAACACAGATTTTTCCTCGGGGAAACCACAAGGGAGAAAACCCCGCAAAACTTCCTTAGTATAGAACTTAACCAGAGCAGTGTAAAACCCAAACAACTGCTTCTCTCTTCTTTCTGGCGCACTTGTTCTTCTCTCTCTTGCAAACTTGCTTGAGTGAGTGTATACAAATGAAGGGGAGCGCCTCCCTATTTATATTTTTCACTTGACTTGACCTAGGACTTAATAGGGCCGACTTGTCTAACTGATAGGGTCGACTTGTCTAGCAAGACACCAAAAATAACATTTATTATAATGGCACTTGAGTACTATTGACCTGACTTACATCCGGAGGTTTACATTGATTCTTTCAATGACTCTTGCATGACCAAACTCATCTCCTGATGGAGGAATACAATCAATACATCTGGAATATCTTTTGAAGTTACAATACTTTAACACTCCTTCTTAACTAGGAAGGTATTCAAGCAACTACTACCACAACTGTACATCTGACTGGTGAGTCTCTATATGTCATAGGAAGTTTCAGGAACATCATCATACATCTTCATCATCGATCTTAGCTGGATCAACTTCTGCAATCTCAATATGTAAATACTGAGTCATCTTTTATGTGTACTGGATTATCTTATGTCAAATCAGTATGTGGATATTGAATCATCTTCTACAACATCAGTGTGTGGATATTGAATCATCTTCTGAGTATACTGGATCATCTTTTGCAACATCGGTATGTGAATACTGAATCATCTTCTGCCAACATCACTTTGTGAATACTGAAACATCATCAGCATAGAGATGTTGGATCATCATCATTATCATCAACATAAAAATGTTGAAACAATCAACATCATTAGTATAGAAATACTGAAACAAACTCATCAACAGCCATCACAACAATTATCAGTATAACAATACTGAAACTGCTACATCAGTATAGGAATACTGAAACTATCTCAGCAATTGTCTCATCAATCATCTCAACAACAATTAGTATAACAATACTGAAACCACATATTTCCCTCTAACTATCTTGGAGCAGTATCACGGTGAGTTCTCTGGTAGATCCATCCGGGCATTTTGTCTAACTTACTAACCCTTTTGAGTCAACAATCCTAGTTAGACAGATGGATCTTGCTGGGGACCAAACAAGCCTTGTTTGTCTTACTAACCCTTTCGGGCCAAACAACCCTAGCCAGACATACTAATTCCCCTAGGATCAACAGGCCTCGTCTGACTTATTAAGCCTTTCGGGCCAACAAGCCTAGACAGACTTACCCTACTCTAGATTGAGCTACCACCATGGCATCCTTCTTCCATCTATCGTCACTCCCTCTTTCGAGAGAGATCCTTTCGGACTACACCAAGCTTGTCTCGAAAGTATTCAAACTTTACACAAGATAGAGGCTTAGTCAACAGATCTACCACTTGTTCCTCTGTGGGAACATACTTGAGCTTTACAACTCCCTTTTGAACCATATCCCGGATGTAATGATATCTAACTTCAATATGCTTTGTCTTGTCATGAAACACCGGGTTTTCTATCATCTTGATACAACTCTGATTATCACAAAGGATATCAATAACATCTATCTCTGCATCAAATAATCCTGCCAACATCTTGCGAAGCCATACTGCTTTGCTACAAGCTGGGGATGCTGCAATGTGTTCAGCTTCTGCCATGCTAAGTGTAATACTGGTCTGCTTTCTACTGAACCATGAGATCATGCTTGATCCCAAACTAAAGCAACATCCTGAGGTGCTCTTTATATCTTTGGCACTTCCTGCCCAATCTGAATTGTAAATCCATGTAATATGATCTCTCCATTTGATGCATATCTGAGATCATAATCTAAAGTCCCCTTTAGATGCCTCATCACATGTTTTGCTCCAACTAGGTGAATATGTTTGGGATTCACCATATATTGACTTAGAGTGTTTACAATTTACAACGAAACATATATCTGGTCTTGTATTGGTTAAGTACATCAGAGAACCAATAATCTGTCTGTATAAGGTGACATCAACTGCTTCCGAAGTATCATCATTTAATAACTTCAAATTTGTTGTCATCGAAGTAGTCATAGCCTTGCAATCTATCATTCCAAATCTCTTTAGGATTCCTACTGCATATTTTCCAATGTTCCCCCAAGTTTTTGGGATGCGGGAGCGGGGAAAGGCACATTGGGGATGTGTGGAGACCACCTCCAAATTTTAGCAAAATTTGGGGGGGGGGGATGTCCAGTTCTTAGTAAAAATTAATATTATAAATTATTAAATCCCAACAATAACAATTCAATGATTCATCCCATGTAAACTACTAAAAGTAAATTATAAATAGTAAATACTAAGTTTATCATTGTGCAATGTAAATCAGAATATAGCAAATTATTGATACAAACACGTTATACAATTCATCATGATAATTTTCAAAATTTTCATTTGAATCTTGATATTCATATTTCTAATTTTAGTTATTGTAGTTGAAAACTTGAATCAATGATATTGCATGCTAAAATAGTGAAATAGTAAATTATTAAAGACTAAGCAACAATTAAAATTAAATTTTTGATTTTTTAATCTGAAATTGGGAAAATCGTGGGGAGTGTCTAGGAGCCCCCCAGTTTCTGGAGGGGGCATGTGGGAGCCCCCCTACATCGGGGCGCGTTGCAGAACAGGGGGACGCTCCTTGTGAGTTTCCGAGAGTTTCCAGATTTTGGGGACGTTGGGAAACGTTTCCCCAGGAGCTCTCGGGGCGCAGGGAGCGAGGGGGCGCACCCTCGACCCTGGGGGGCGAGTCCCTGTGTAACACTGATATTTTCTTTGGTTTAGGAAAACCTTGTCTAGACACTGCCACACTTCAAGACATAGAAAATAATGCATCATTCCAAGGTCTTTCATCTCAAATTCTGCAACAAGCTTCTTCTTACATTTGTTGATGGGCTTATCTTCACATGTCAAGAATTGATCATTTACATATAGTAGTAATATCATAAGTCCATCACCCTCAACTTTATAGTAGAGGTTGGAATCTGCTTTACTTGTGGTAAAGCCTAAGCTCATTAGGAATCCATCGATTCTTCCATACCATGCTCTGGGTGCTTTCTTTAACCCATACTTATGCCTTCTTGAGTCTACATACATGAGTTTTTTGATCATTAGTCTCGAAACCTTACGGTTGTTCGATATATACTTCTTCTTCTATTAAGCCATTTAGAAATGTTGTCTTTACATCCATCTGATGTAACTTCCACTTCATACTGGATGCCAAGGCAAGGATGGTTCTGATTGAGGTGTACCTAGATATTGGTGCAAAGGTCTCCTCATAGTCGATTCCTTCCTTCAAGGAGAATCCGCGAGTTACGAATCTTGCCTTGTACTTCTCTATACTACCATTTGTCGAGTGCTTAGTTTTGAAGATTCATTTCGAGGATTCCACTGGCTTGTCTTTTGGTCTTGGTACTATTTCCCCTACATCATTCTTTACAATGGATTGGTATTCCTCGACCATTGCATCAACCCACTCCTTCTGTTTTATTGCTTCATCAAAACATATTGGTTCTTTATCAACGAGATCACACATCAAAGCTACATAACTAGGGTATGGTTTTGGCTTCTTCCTTTCATTGATGGTTCCTTTTGGGGCACCATGTCTTTTTGCTTCTTCGATTACTTCACGAGCCCTGGCAGGGTTTCTCTTTTGTGAGATCATTTCACTGGGCAATTCTTCAGGTCTCTGAGGTTCTGTCAAATCATGATCCTCAGGCATCTGATCTTCTTCTTCGTTCCTAATTGGTTTAGGACTTTCTACAGCTCTGGGAGTTTCATGCTCCTCTTCATCTTCCTTATCTTTCTTTGAGTTTCTGAAGGTTGTATTTTCATCAAAGGCAACATCTTTGCTTAATTCAATTTGATGATACCCTGGGATATAGATACGATAAGCTTTTGATTGCTCACTATATCCTACAAACAATCCCTTCTTTCCTGAAGGATCTGACTTTGATCTTTTCTCCTTGGGAATGTGTATGTATACCGGACAACCAAATATCTTTAGGTGACTCACTTCAGGGTTTTCTCCAGTAAACATCTCTTCTAGAGTCTTGTTTCCAAGGGCATTGTGAGAGATTCTATTATGTACATATGCTGCTGTTTTGGCTGCTTCTGCCCATAGTTACATTGGTAGATCTTGATCATGTATCATAGCTTTCACAGCTTCCATGATAGATCTATTCTTTCTTTCTGCCACACCATTTTGTTGTGGATTATAGGGAATGGTGAGCTCCCTCTTAATCCCAACTTTTTTGCAATACTCATTGAATTCACTTAATGTGAACTCTCCTCCATTATTTGACCTCAATATCTTGATCTTCTTTTCAGAGAGGTTTTCTACCAGGGCCTTAAACTCTTTAAACCTTTCAAACATTTCATCCTTCATTTTCAAGAAGTATATCCAAGTCTTGTGGGAATAATCATCAATAAAGGAAGCATAGTAAACATACTTGCTTAATGAAGTGGTTTGCATTGGCCTGCATATATCTGAGTGGATAATATCTAAGACCCCTTTTGCATTGTTGCCACTGTTTGTATAAGGGTTCTTAGTATTCTTTCCTTGTGCACATCCTTTGCTCACTCCTTCATGATCTATCTAAATCTTTGGTAAACCAATCACAACCTTGCTCACAATTGACAATGCTTTGTAGTGCATATGAGCAAGACTTCTGTGCCATAGCTCACTCACATGGGCTTATGGTACTAGTCATTAATGCTGAATCTACATGTCCCTTTAATTTGTAGAGTCCTCCTTCAACTCCAATTACTATTGCATCATCTATGGTTTTTCCTTTTCTCCACATGAGAACTTCTCCATCCACAAAAGCAACTCTGAAGCCTTTCTTATGTAAGGCTGAGATAGAAAGAAGGTTATTCTTTAGTCCTGGGACATACAAGACATTCTTCATCTTCATGGACTTCCCAGAGTCCAACTTATAGGATGCTTCTTCCATTCCTTTGATGGGGTATTGGGAATCATATCCGAGCATTACTTTGTGTGGGGATTCTTTTTGTACAAGACATGAGAGTGAGTCCTTGTAACCTGTCATGTGCTTGGAAGCACCACTATCTACTAGCCAGGTGTCATTTCCTGGTGAGATTGAACCTGTGAGTGCAGAGATCAAGACATATTCTTCCCTTGAGTCTTCATCCTTCTTAGCTTTCTCTTCATCTTCTTGATCACTATCTTCAACAGCATGGGCCTGAAATCTTTTCATCTTTTTGACTTTTTTCTGCTTTCATGGAACAGTTTATAGCAATGTGTCCCATCTTATGACAAGTGAAGCATTCAAAATTGTTGAATTATTGTAACTTAGAAGAATATTCTAAATGTATTTTATTGATGGAACCTTTTGGAGATGTTATTATTCCTCCGTCAAGATGATGATATTATTGTATTAGGTTAGTAGAGAGTCATGAGGAAAACCCTCTATTGTAAGTCGCGTCATTAGCACCCTCCTAAATATAATATTAAGTTGTTTTGAGTCCTCCTAGAGAAGTCGACCCAGTCAAGTTTAGTGGGGCCGACTTAGTTGAGTGAACAGTTAAGTGAGAGGAAGAATATAAATAGAGAGAGGTGCTCCTCATTTGAAACACATAGGTGGATGTTATTGTCCGTCTGCTATGATTTCATGGTTTAGCAGGAAACAATCCAGTGTTGCTCTTAGCACGACTGAAGCAGAATACATAGCAGCTTGCTCTGCTAGTTGTGAAGTCATATGGCTTCGGAAACTGATGTCAGGTCTATTTAACCTGGAGTTGGATACCACATTGATTCTATGTGATAACCAGAGTTATATAAAGATGACAGAGAACCCACTGCTCCATGATAAATCAAAGCACATAGAAATCCAGTATTTCTACATTCGAGATATGATACAGAAGGGAGCCATGAAGCTCCAGTATGTGAGTACCGATGAACAAGTTGCTGATGTGTTGACAAAGCCTCTGTCTCGAATAAAGTTTGAATACTTTCGAGATAAGCTTGGTGTTGTTCGAAAAGACCTTACCCGAAAGGGGGAGCAGTGATGTTGCAGTGGGATTGTATCATCCCTGGACACTTGTCTTAAAGTGATCCGTAGACTTATGTCTCCGAGAAAGAAGCAGGATTGCATCATCCTTGGACCTAAGTCCTAAAGTGATAGGGAGTGATTATCCCGTAATAGTATCCGGAGACTTCGGTCTTCGAGAATGTTGTAGGATTGCATCATCCTTGGACCTAAGTCCTAAAGTGACAGGGAGTGATTATCCCGTAATAGTATCCGGAGACTTCGATCTTCGAGAATGTGGTAGGATTGCATCATCCTTGGACCTATGTCCTAAAGTGACAAGGAGTGATTATCCTGTAATAGTATCCGGAGACTTCAGTCTTCGAGAATGTGGTAGGATTGTATCATCCCTGGACTTAAGTCCTAGAGTGATCCGTAGACTTTCGTCTTCGTATTGTGGATTGCAGGTTGTTGCTGATGATGATGATGTTGTTGATCGAAAGATCAAAGTATTGCTGATGATGTTGCTCAAAGTATTGCTGCTGTTGATGATCGAAAGGTCAAAGTATTGTTGATGATGATGTTGCTGATTGAAAAAAAAAAGACTGAAATGCTGATGATGATGTTGTCGATCGAACGATCAAAGTGTTGCTGCTGCTGAAATTGAAGATGAAGACTATATGTCAAAGATGATGAAAAAGCTTCCAATGATTTATAGATGTATCACCTTGATGATGTTGAAGATGCTCTCTCTCCTCCTACTGTTGTTGTTGTTGTAGAATACCCTTCTCGTTAAGGGGGAGTGTTGAATTGTTGTAACTTTGAAGAATATTCTAAATGTATTTTATTGATGGAACCTTTTAGAGATGTTATTATTCCTCCGTCAGGATGATATTATTGTATTAGGTCAGTAGAGAGTCATGAGGAAAACCCTTTGTTGTAAGTCGGGTCATTAGCACCCTCTTAAATATAATATTAAGTTGTTTTGAGTCCTCCTAGAGAAGTTGGCCCAGTCAAGTTTAGTGGGGCCGACTTAGTTGAGTGAAAAGTTAAGTGAGAGGAAGAATATAAATAGAGAGATGCGCTCCTCATTTGAAACACACAGACACACACTTGTGTAGCGCATGAGAGAGAGAGAGAGAGTCTTATCTGCAAGGAGGAAAAGGACCAGTTTGAGGTTTTATCTTTTCTCTTTTTGATCATCTATATTGAAGAATCTTTTCTTGCTGGGTTTTTCCCTTTAGGGTTTCCCAGGGTAAATCTGTGTTGATCTTGTGATACTGTTTCTTTCAGTGATCCTATATATTCTATTATTGTGAAATTGAATTGAATGCTGATAATCTAGCTTAGCATAAATAATCTTAACAAAAATTTGAGAAGTCTTTCTTGAACTTCTTAAACCCTTGAGTCTTTCTAGGAGGATGGTCATAACTCTTTCTCTTGTTCTTGCCTTTGGTATGGACTGTCAAGGCTTGATCCTCATTTTCATTTAGCTTTTCTTCTTTGGTTGCTATTCTTTCTTCTTCTTGAATACATTCTTCCCATAACTGTCGGAACTTCGTTAGTTTCATTCTTGAACAGATTCATCGGATAAAGGATTCCCAATCTCTTGGAAGACCATTCAAGGTGGTCATTACAACTTCTGCTTCTTCAACCATGTCACCAATAGCTTCCAACTGTTCCTTGATTTGAGCTACTCTTGTAAAATAAGGTTGCATAGTCTCTGACTTTTGAGCCCTTACACTTTTGAGGTGATTCCTCAAGGTCATCTTTCTATTGATGTTTCTTCCCTCAAATAGGTCGAAAAGAGCATCAAACATTTCTTTTGGTGTCTCCCTTGAGGATACTTGAGGGATCAAGTTATCTTTGATGGAGTCAACTATGATCCTTTTAGCCTTGATCAGATTCTTCTTATGTTTGGACTTAGCTTCAGCTTCTTCTGGTTTTGCAACTTCCTCCTTTATAAATCCTTCTAGATCATTTTCTTCTAGAATGAGCATGATTCAATACTTTCCATGCTTTGAAGTTTTGAGCCCCTTCAAGCTTCTCATCTAGCTTCGTATTCTTTGTCATCTTAACAGAATGAGAACTTCAAATGGAATAAGAAGGATTAGTACTTACTTGAGGAATACAACTTTTGGCTGACCTTCTTCTGATGACCTAGGGTTTGATGCAGAAACCCTAATTTTTTAGTTGGGATCACTAGTAGGGCTGAGTGATGGAAAAGATGCGCCTTCCCAAGGCGAGCTAAACTGTATCTTGCTTTTTCTGAGATTGATGATGGAGTCTTGGGAAAACTAAAGCCCTAGTTTTTCTCGGCAGCAGTGTTTGGTCCAAAATTGAAGCTTCTTGGAATTCAGTTCTGTTTCCACAGAAAGATGTGTCCTTCAGGGGCAAGTTGAGTGAGCCCTCTTTTTTGGTTGATCTGTCGAGGGATTTGTTCAAAATAACAAACCCTAGTTGTGTAGTGTTTCCTTTCAGAGTGGCTCTGATGCCATGTTAAGTTTTCTTAATTGCTTAGATGATATCTTAAAACAATTTTTCACTAGTAGGATCACTGAAAGAACAAGAAGCACAAAAATACAAGAACTCAAAGTTTTTTTCCTCGAGGAAACCACAAGGGAGAAAACCCCGCAAAACTTCCTCAGTATAGAACTCAACCAAAGCAGTGTAAAACCCAGACAACTGCTTCTCTCTTCTTTTTGGCGCACTTATTCTTCTTTCTCTTCAAACTTGCTTGAGTGAGTGTATACAAATGAAGGGGAGCCCCTCCCTATTTCTATTCTTTACTTGACTTGACCTAGGACCTAACAGGGCTGACTTGTCTAACCGGCAGAGCCGACTTGTCTAACAAGACACCAAAAATAACATTTATTATAATGACACTTGGGTACTATTGACCTGACTTACATCCAGAAGTTTACATTAATTCTTTCAATGACTCTTACATGACCAAACTCATCTCTTGATGGAGGAATACAATCAATCAGTGTTATCGGAACCGGATCGGAACTAGCAAAACCAGCCGGTCTGACTGGTTTATAGGGTTGGACGGTCTGGTCAGCAAAAAAAAACCATAAAACCGGATTTTTTTCCAAACTGGGTACGGAACCGGCCGTAACCGGTCTGGACTGGGGACTCACAAAACTCAATTTAAAAAAAAAAAACCAGAAAATAAAACTTTGCTGATGTACTTTGGAGCCTCTTTGTTAATGTACTTTGGTTCAGAACCTTAGAGATGTATTGCACTAGGTGCTATTTTGGATATTTGCACCCATATTTGCTATATATATGAGAAACTTTGCATATTTCTGTATTAATGGTTTGGATTCATATGTATGCACATGAATATATATGTTTTTTACAAAATATGAATATTTTATGTATTTTTTAGTCAGCCGGTTTTTTACCCGGTTTTTTGCCGGTTCCGGTCCGGTTCACATTTTGGGCTTCACCGGTTCGATGATCGGTCCGGTTCTGATAACATTGCAATCAATACATCTGGAATATCTTCCGAAGTTACAATACTTTAACAATAAAAGGGAAAAATTGCTTTATTGGAATTAAGTAGGGAAAATCTCTTTACTTATTATATGCTTTGGTCTTGTAGCTTGCTTGTGATTGTCATCTTTTAAGCAGTGTTGCAAACATCGACGCGGTGAAAAAATCGACAAGGTCCAGGAAACATCGTTTAGGAATATCTCGGCAGCACATTGACAAACATCGGCAATAAATCGATAAATTTACAAAATAAAAAAATATTTATTTTTTTCAATTTTTTAAATCTCGGGAAAAAATCGGCTTAGAAAACATCGACAATATCTCGGGATAAATCGGGAAAAAATTGGCCCGATTTTTTCGGCGAGTTTTTGAGAAAAAATGGGCAAGCCGAAAAACTTGTGATTTCTCGGAACATCGCTATTTCTCGGCAGATGTTTGCAACACTGCTTTTAAGAGTCTTGCAAGTTTGAGTGTGCATTCGTTATGGTGTATGCTAGGATCTAGTCATTGAAGGTGTATGCTCGTAGGGTGACCCTTTCTTGGAAGGATTTACATAATACCCCAAAGGCTTGGAGGGGAATTTTCATGTTTTGCAAGTGTTCCAGCTCTAAGCAATCACAAACAAAGCCCAAGGGGAACTATTTTTAAGACTCCATTTGCCCAAGGATCTAAGGCATTAGTCTGCCACTCCTCATCAACCATCAAAACTTTTCCTTAATTTTCTTAGGGAAAATTTTGGTTTCTTCAAGGCTGCCATAATTTTTCAGATTTTCAATTTTATGAAGCCAAGCATTTTCTCATGATTTATTGTCATTCTTAGAATTAATTTCTTTTGTTTTATGCTTATTTCCTAACAGCAGATAAACAGAAAGAATTCAGACCTAAATACTTCATAAATTGAGATTTTAAGTTAGGGTTCCATGCTAGAATAATCACACAAAAATATATGTTATTGCATCGAGAGGTGGTGAGGTGCTCTATAGCCTAGTATGGCGGAGATTTTGTCAGATAGTGTTCTGTGACGTGACATATTTTAATAACAAAAAAATTAAAAATTATTATTAAAATTAAAAATTAAAAAAATGAAAACATGTCAGCTTAAAAATTTACATATGTTTTAATGAAAATTAATATTCCCAGTAAGGGGGAGATGTTGTCACTTAACGTGACATATTTTAATAAAAAAAAAAAATATTAAAAAAAAATCAAAACATGTTGGCTTAAAAAAATTACTTATGTTTTAATGAGAGTTAACAATCCAGTATAGGGGAGATGTTGTCACGTAACATTATGTAAAGTGACATATTCTAATAATAAAAGAATTAAAAATTAATATTAAAATACAATATTAAAAAAATGAAAACATGTCGGCTTAAAAAAATTTACATATGTTTTAATAAAAATTACATATATATTATGCTAATTTAATCATCATGATTATTGATGAGGTGTAAATTCTTTTGGATATGTAAAAAATTTAAGAGAGAAAAAAATTACACCTAAAGAAATTGGATCCTTCTCGATGCTTGATAAATTCGGGTTTAAGTTGGATCTACACTGGTTTACTTATGCTTTGAGGTTGATTTAAGTGGCAATGTGCTCTTAAATAGTTCTGGAAATTCACATTGCCATATCTTACTTAATTTTGGAATTTTCTATGAGCAACTAGTATGTTTAGGGGAGGCACACCTTTTGGTGAAAGAAAAATCAAATTCCGAGAAGTTTTATTTTTGACCTAGTTCCGTTGCTGTAGAAATTAGGGTTTCAAGTTTTGTGTTGATCAGGCCACTGTTTTGGCTCGACCTCACCTCCCCTCAACTTGCCTTGATAGGGTGTATCTATCTGTGAGGTTAGTTTCTATAAATTCAAAAGCTCATTTTCGACCTAACTCTTGCTAGGGTTTCTGGTTCAAAACTGCAGATAAGATGATTGGAATGAAGGTTGAAGATCGTCTTAATGGGGCTACAAACTTCATGTCCTGGAATCCTAGAGTCCTCATCCTGGAAGAAAACGATCTCTTTAAGTTTGTCAATGAGAAGGTTTCTGACATAGTTACATAGATCGGCGATATATCGCCCATATCATAATATATCGCGAGTCATTCCCCTTGGAGATATATCACCACTAAAAAATCGCGACTTTTGTAACATTTCGAATATATCGCAATAGATTGAATGTGTCGTGATACATTGGGAATATATCGAGATATTTTGGAAAATATCTCCCTTCTAAAAAAAATTGCATGGAATTTGGGAAATAAATCCGTGGGTTAAGTTTTTGGCAGTGTTATTGAAACCAAATATATTAAATTCTTAAACTAATAAATGGTAATATTAAATTCTTAAAGTAAAAGTGACATTCTCCTTAACTTTCATTTTCTATCATTTTACTTAAATTTTTAACATTACCATTAATTGTTTCAGGATGTTTGAGAGTGGTTCCAACCTCATCGGACTTCATATGCAAAAAGTAGAATTTTAGATCCCATTCAAAATTCAATAGACTTAAATAGTTTTCAGGATTTCAAGATTGCAACAATTCCATTGGATTTTATCAAGTATGAGGGTATGGGATTGACATTTAATTAATCACATCAACTCCTCTATGTGCCTTGATGTTGGTGGCATTTACTGTTGAAATCTTTTATCGCGACCTTAATAAAAATGTACCCTTCACTCATTAAGCGTGGGAAGTTTCATCAAAATTGTAGAGTATTGATTAATGTCATTGGAGGATCAACTTTGAGATTCAAGGTAGAGGCAAGGGCTAGAGCGTAGAGGAGGGGGGCATAGGGTGCTATTGATGAACATCATCCTAATATATGCAATAAATTTTTATGGTATGCAGTTATGGGAGGAGATAACTCACATTGGTTTCCACCTCAGCCCCATTACCTTCCACCATAGCTCGAGTAGTTGGAGCTTCCAATTTGACGCCTAACTCATCCAAAGCACCTACAGGACTCTCTACTGCTTCTAGAGGAAGAGTGGTGCCCCTTTGCTTACAAAAGGGGTAGAGGGGATTGATGATTCCTACTATTTATCATTGTACTATGTAGTATCTAGATGCCTCATGAGTCATATGATTGATCTCTTGAGAGACATGCATTTTGATCATTTGATGTGATTTTCTATCATTCCATTAGGAACATATTTTAGTATTTTCAGTTTATAGTTGATATGTGATCATGATCAACCATTTGACATCTAATGCATCTTATATATTAGTTGTATTTTCATATATATGTAGCAATGTGTATATTTGATGTTGTTGTTGCTTTAGATTTAAAAAAAATTGAAAAAATGGTTATTTTTGTATTTTTTAGATGGTTTACAACATTTGCTGATATTTTCCGATATTTTTGTTGTCGTTGCCGGTAAGTTACATTCCGGACCCTCGGCGATATATTCACTGACACGATATATGTAACTATGGTTCCAAAACAAGAAGCGAAAGAAGACAAGTCCTAGTGGAGGAAGAGTGATGCTAAAGCAAGAAGGATTCTAGTGGACTCAGTCAAGGATCACTTGGTTCCGCAAATCTCAAAAAAGAAGACAACTAGGAAGATGCTCAAGACTTTGAAGAAGTTATTTGAACACAATAGTATCAATGTGACTCACATTGAGGAACCAACTATCAAACATGAAGATGATCAAGTCCGAATCAATTTCCTCATACTTCATGAGGATCACCAAACTTCGGACAAGCTAAGGGCCAGTGGAGATCATATTGAAGATAAGGAGCTTGTCATGACCGCTCTAAATGGTCTTCCACCATCTTGGGAGTCTTTCATCCAAACCATAAGTGGTCGAACCAAGCTGCCCAAATTCGACAAGTTATGGGCAAATTGGACCCAGGAAGAGACAATGATTGCAGCAAGGAAAAGACTCCATGGTCCTCAAGTTGAGGAGAATCAAGCCTTCATTACTCATGCTAAGAAAGGAAAGGGAAAAGGAAAGAAATTTCACAACCATAAGGACCAAGCTAGGAGACCAAGTTCTTCTCCAGATCGGAAGGAAAATATCAGCCATAGAATGCCATAAGTGCAAGAAATATGGTCACTATGCAAACAAGTGTTTTAGTGAAAACAAGAGGAAGCAGAAAGCCTCAACTGTTGATGTTGATGAAGACACTCCTCACAAGAAGTCAAGGAATGATGATCGTTCGGAGTTCTTCTTCTAGTACACTCCATACTGAAGAGATGTTATGAAGATCCAAATTGTGATGATCTTCCAACAAGCATATGAAGATCAACGGACTCTGGTAGTGGAAGCCCAACAATAGGCTTATGTAGTATTTGCTATGTACATGATTGTTTAAATAGATTGTAATGCTGCACAACATTCCATGAGCCCATCTAGGATGACACCTCCTTTATAACATACTTAGAGTAGTACACACTCTTGGTGGTATGCTATAATGGAGACTGTAAGCATCCAAAAAATGGCCATATGTGTGTTGTGCTGAAGCATTGCCTAAAATATGCCTACATTCTTGGATAAATTATTGTTGATACATTGATTATGCAATGTTGCTAACCATTTGACAAGATTTAACTTGTAGGAATGTTATGATCTACAAGGGCAAGTGATCATGTTGATATACAGATGAATCAGAAGCAGAAAGCCTCTAGAAGCATGACTCTCAGCTTTGAAAGAAAGATGACTTT
The DNA here is from genome assembly GCA_001517045.1 of Pseudotsuga menziesii. Taxonomy (NCBI): domain Eukaryota; kingdom Viridiplantae; phylum Streptophyta; class Pinopsida; order Pinales; family Pinaceae; genus Pseudotsuga; species Pseudotsuga menziesii. The sequence continues at coordinate 425,536 of LPNX010236073.1, forward strand.
CGGTAAAAAACAGTTAAGAAGTCGTCATGATAGCAGACGGATAAGGACCGAGTACATATGACTCACATGCCCAGAATGATCTCATGTAGATATTTGGTGATTAGAAGCGGAAGGCTTCTATAGATGTTGGTCTCTCTGCTACATCAATGATTATGGAAAGCAGTTTCTTTCGAGTCAGAGTCATAGCAAATAAACTCTGGAGGACAAAATTTACTCAACCAATCTCTGAGAGATAGAGGGAGTTGTCCCTCAAAGATGAGGATCCTGGTCTATTGCATATGATAGAAACCTGATGAAGTCTTCCTAAGTCAAGGAAGAACAAAGTTAGGATCCTGAGCATATCGATCACGACGACAGTGACTACACTGATGACACTGGTGTCTTGATTTAGACAAGACAGTTGAAGGATCCTTGATGAACCTGGTCGTTACCAGGATGGATACTTACTTCGTATCTTTGGTTGCGTAGTCTACATTCATGTGCTCAAGGATAAAAGGACGAAGCTAGAACCTTCAAGAAAGAAGGGAACATTCGTGGGATACAATGAGTCTTTAAAGGCTTACAGAATATACATCCTAGGATCGAGGCAAATCGAAGTCAGTAGGAATGTGACCTTTAAAGAACGTAAGGCTATCCGGAAAGGAAGAGGATTTGATATGGAGATCGATGATGACGAAGAGATGAGATCATCTTCCCCTCCAGTAGTTAAGAGGGAGTTTGAAGAAAAGAATGAACCGATCGATCCCATTGATCTAGTTAATCCAGTTGATGCTCCCATAGATATGGCAGTAAACCGAAAGTCCTAGATGGGTACAACATACATTACGGGATGCAGAGGGGCACGAAGCTCCACATGGCACTTATCGAGAAAGCGAAATACCTCAAAGGTTCTCGAGTTATGTAGCATTGATGAGTCACATCATTGACTCAGAACCTACCACGTATGAAGAAGCATTCAAACACCAAGTTTGGAAGGATGCCATGACAGAGGAATTCCAGTCCATCATGAAGAATGACATATGGGAGGTTGTACCGAGACCTAAGGGGAAGTCAGTAGTGACTTCCAAATGGCTTTTCAAGATTAAACACAGAGCAGATGGTAGTGTGGAAAAACTCAAGGCTATATTCGTTGCCAGAGGATTCTCTTAGAAAGAGGGAATTGACTACGATGAAACATTTGCTACCGTGGCTTGATATACTTCCATCAGAACCATCATTGCTATTGCTTCAACTATGGGATGGAAGATGCATCAGATGGATGTAAAGACCGCCTTCCGCAATGGTATTATCGAGGAAGAAGTTTACATTGAACAACCAGAAGGGTTTATTGTCCATGGGAAAGAGTCTCATGTATGTTAACTGAAAAAGGTATTATATGGACTCAAGCAAGCACCTCGTGCTTGGTATGGACGAATAGACAAATACCTGGTAAACTTGGGATTCACCAAGAGTGATGCTAATCACAATCTTTACTACAAGATTGAGGATAATGAGCCACTAATTTTGGTTTTGTATGTGGACGATTTGTTTCTCACAGGAAATGAGAAACTTATTGAATGGTGTAAGAAGAAGCTTGCCTGTGAGTTTGAAATGGAGGACCTTGGATTAATGCATTACTTCTTGGAACTAGAAGTATGGCAGAGCCAGAAGGAAATTTTCCAAAGTCAAGGAAAATACACCATTGATATTTTGAACAGATTCGAGATGTTGGACTGCAAGTCCATGGCTACTCCGATGGATGCAAATTTGAAGAAGCCGAGGGAATCTGCTTCAGATTTTGATTTGATTGATCACAGTATGTATTGCTAGCTGATTGGATCTTATGATGTATCTAACAAACACCAGACTAGATATATGTTTTGTTGTAAATACTCTTAGCCAATTTATGAGTGATTCAAGGCAGATTCACTGGGTTACTGCAAAACATGTTCTCAGATACTTACGTGGCACTGTGGGATATGGACTAAGATATGCTTTAGGATGCGATATGACAATGCAAGGATTTTCTGACTTAGATTGGGCCGGATGTGCTGCAGATAGGAAGAGTACTTCCAGATGTTGCTTCAGTTTGGGTTCTGCGGTAATTTCTTGGTGTAACAAGAAGCAAACATCAGTAGCACTCAACACTGCAGAGGCTGAGTATATGGATGCTAGTACAACAACCCGAGAAGCAGTATGGCTTCGAAAACTCCTTGCAGGATTGTTTGGTCAGATTCCAGGACCAACTATGATTTACTGTGATAATCAGAGTTGTATATAGATGTTAGTGAATCCCATATTTCACGATAAGACGAAGCATATAGAGATTTGATATCACTACATTCGTGATATGGTGCAGAAAGGTGCGGTTGAGTTACAGTATGTTCCGACAAATGACCAGTTTGCAGATATTCTTACCAAGCCTCTTCTCACGATAAAGTTTGATTACTTTCGCAAAAGACTTGGAGTAGAAGAAAATGCATCCCTCAGAGGGAAAGTTGAGATAGACATCTACATTGCTTTCACATTGGTGCCTCTACTCGTTCCAGATCTCAACCTGGTATGGAAGAAATCCCATTGGCATTGTGAGACGGGAAGGTAGCAGATGGTCGTGTATGTTAGACACTGAGAGGGGGGGTGAATCAATGTGAAGCAATAATTAAAACTTTTCTTAGCTTATCACAATCAACTATCGATTATTCTGCTAATCTCTTAATCATTTCATAAGCATCTTTCACTTCATCATTCACATATCAAAAGCATTTGAATCATCAAGAACCATAACACAAAAGAACACAACACCATATACTTTTGTAATCTATTTGTATTAGTTTTGGCTCAGCTACAACCGTTAGGTAAAATCAGCACCTACTGATACATAGAACACCTACTCTGCATCCAGGACTCTGCCTGGTTTTCTTAGACCCTGCTAAGAAGGGTTTGAGGTATCCTAACCTCAAAAGCAAGACAAGCTTGCATTTACAATACAGTATACTCGTGTTACCATCAAGACATCTCTGACACATCAAAGCTGCTCATCTTCTCTGCTCATCATCTCTGCTCATCATATTAACTCTGCTGTAACACTGCTCATCAGTCATCTTGTTCATTTGCTCACTGCTGCTCATCAATCAGGTCAGGAATCCTGCTGGTCACTGTCAAGTCATCATACAACTGCTACAAGGATCTGCTCAATCTTCTCATACACATTGAACTTCTTCAAAGTCTGACCTCATATCTAATGCTAACTTCGAATCCTTCTATACTTTGACTGTGCAGACTTCAAATAACAAAACCATGTTATGTATGTCTCCTTTTTGTCACCAAAAGAACTGTAGAATAATTGTGCATCCTTTATTGAACCAACTCAGAGATCTCAACCTCTGTCAACACAGTATGCACCAGTACTGCATACTTCACCGTTTAAGTTCCCCTTTACTCGCTGTTGTTAAGTTTTTATGTGACTGCTGGTGTATTTCTATTTCTGGGTTTTTTACTTTGTCAAACACAACACCAGAATGCACATAATCTTTTACACAAACAATAACTTCACCACACATTACAGAATCAGATTTAATGAATTTTGGGACTGTTTACATGCCTGAAAATTGCTTGGACAGTCATAAAAACAACATAGATGAATTTCCACAACATCTCCTTTGGTAAACAAGATATAAATTTCAGATCTATGACGTAAACTCAAACCTGGAAGATACAAACAAGTATGGCAGCTTGTTGACAGTGAGAATGTCCTCCTATGGATGCAATCTTCCTCAATCCTCCACTCTAATGAGCAGTAGAACACTCTTCTGCATCAATTCGACCTCTGTAGCTGACTGAATGTGCCCTCCAAGGGACTGATATAAATCTTCAGTTGGTGAATTTCCTTTTTCCTTGTAACCAAGTGATGATTGGGCCCACAAGTATCCAACCACGATAGAAAATACCTTAGATCTGATCAGTGCAGGGTCTTTCTTCTCCTCAGTGAACCACTGCAAGTTGGCGGTTATCTCCTTACAGTGCTGCAAACTCACTTGCATAGAGCAGTTGCGTCCTTACTCAGACTTGGGTTGATTTTCCCACAATAATATGACCTCCTTTCTCAATCTGGGTAGACAAAAAAAAGGGAGCGCGTCTTCTCCATTCCTCACACGAGCTAGAGGATGAGAACATTCAGAAATAACACAAGAATGAAGTCTGAAACTTAGATCAACCCCTTAGCTGGTGTGCTATGCATGCACTTTGTGTCACCTCAACCAATCAGTTGTTATCCAGGATTGTCAACACTTTATGCTTGTCATCATCATCATGTTGTGCACATGTCCAAACAAAACCCTTTCCATCAAGCACGGTCATGCCTAAACTATGAGTATGCATGCAACCTTGGACTGAGGACTGTGTATCACTATCAATGTTTGGACTTCGACTGTGAGCTGAGAAGGGAAACAATCTTAACCTCAAAAGAAGGCTTCAACCATCGGTCAAACTTGGCATCAAAACTTACACAACTGAGACCACCCTTCCCTCGGACTATGTATACTTCAAACCCTGAAAGCAATACCAGATTGTGGAGGGTTTGAATCTGAGGAGGGAATCAAATTTGGGTTGTAGTGGAAGACCTCAAGATCAGCATGAAATAACCCCAAACACAATCCTTCTTCCTTGAAGAAATTTGGGACATAGGGCAGCTGTGAAAGACCTTCAAAATGTTAATTTCAGACTGTTGTGAAACCCCAAACAAGTCCAAAGATGGACTGTCATTAAAACCCAGTCAAAATTCTCCTCAGATAAAATTTGGGACTGTGTAAACCTCATCACCATCTAACCATTCATCACCAAGGCAGCAGTCAATGCTAGGACTGGATTGTGAATTCGGGCGTCCAACACTTGACTGCGTCCAACATTTGACTGCTACTCCATAGTCCACTGATTAGGGCATCGATATGTCTTCTTCACTATTGCTGCGAGCTGCTCCCACAAAAATTTCACTGCTCTTGCTGTTCTGCGGCTGCCTCAGACAAAAATCTCAGAGCTCCACCGAAATTTCCACATTGCAAATGAGATCCCTCGTGCTTTATTTATACTAGTTTTCACCCCTATATTAGGGAGCCGACCTGATAAAATAGTATTATTTTATTCTTAGCCGACCTGCTATTTTTAATTGACTTCGATTTATTCTTTTATTTTGTAGTTTGAAAATTTTACATTTTAAATGGGGCCGACCTAAGGGATCCATGTTGGCGAGTACAATCTGAAGCAATGACTAGGCCTTCACGGCATAATTCATATGGACCATTTAATTATTTCAGAACAGGATCAAGTGATCCACAACAACCACTTGCAATATGTTCTCCTGTACCAAGTTTTGCCCCTAATTTGAGCTATCATAATCTGCCACCTTATTATCCATCTGGAACAGAAAATATGTATCCTGTGTCAGGCATGCGGCCACATTGTTACATGACTTCTCAGAATGGATCTTATGTGCAGCTTCAACAGCATGACTCACCTATGTCAGTTCTGCCGCATCCAATAAATAAAATGCAAGTGACATATTTGCCTAATGAGGATCAGCAGGGATTGCAGCAACAGTACATCTTGCTGCATAACACTCAGGCTTAGGTTCAGGCCCAAGCTCATGTCCAAGCTCAGGCTTTAACTAGCATTCCCAAAGAGTCTGGAGTTGCAAATGTGGGAGATTCATCATAGAGGAGCTTCAATCAGCAAAGTGTGCATTCTGTGTCCATTGGTCCACAACTTGAGCAGCCATTTTGCAATTGCAGGCAGCAAATATCTTCCATGAATGAAGGAGACTGGAACACACAGCTTGATCCTGATAGGGCTTTTACATCAACCCTAAAAGAGTGGCCACTGCAAGTCCTCGTTGGCATCAATGACAATTTCATCAACAGTGTACACTGGTGACCTCTACTCGTTCTGGTTCTCAGCTAGGTATGGGAGAAATCCCTTCGACAAAAGATACGAACATGTAGTAGATGGTCGTGTACACTGTTGGCCTTTGCTTGCCCTGGTTCTTAGCTTGGTATGGGAGAAATCCCATCGGCATATTGAGACGGATAGGAAGTAGAAAATCATGTATATTGGTGACCACTACTCGTTTTGGTTCTCGGCTTGGTGTGGGAGAAATCCCATTGGCAGTAGAGACGAACAAGTAGTAGATGGTCGTGTACATTGGTGATCGCTATTCGCCCAGATTCTCAACCTGGTGTGGGAGAAATCCCATCGGCATTTGAGAGGAACAAGTAGTAGATGGCCGTGTGAAGCATGTCCTGGTTCTTGGTTAGATAGGAACGTGTAGTAGATGAAATGTTGATTGTTGTACTCTCCAATGTACCATGTAGAGTTGCAGAACTGATGGATCTACTGATGGATTGAGTGAATCAGATACATGATGACACCTCTCGATGGACAGAGACTGTGTTGACAACCTTCAGTATGTATAGAGATGATCAAGATAGATGAAATGTACAAAAGAGACCCAGATGTTCGTGATGCTGATGATGACCATATCTGAAGAACACCTTCCTTGTTGAGAGGGAGTGTTGGAAATTGTGCAACTTCAGAAGACACTCTTATTGTACTTGTATTGTATTTCCTTGTACCTCCTACGAGAGATTATACTGATGTAATTACTCATGTAAACCCTAGAAAGAATCAATGTAAACCCTCAGGAAAGATTACACAAGAAAAGAGTAAAAATAAATTTATTTTTGTATTTCCCCAAAGTAGGTCACCCCAGTCAATTAGACAAGTCGGTCCTATTAGGGTAAAAGTCAGTTTTTGTAATGTGTATAAATAAAAGGCAGGTGCGCCTCATTTACTCACTCATCCAGACAAGCAAGTTCACTCTCTCTCCTAGAGAAGTTCGCAGCATCTGCTAGAAGGAGGTTTTCCAGGGTTATATCTTAGATAGATTTTTCTCTCTTTTCTTCTTCTCTGCTCTCAGAAGCTATCATCTCTATACAAGGGTTTGTTGAGTTTTTCTTGATTGGGTTTCCCAGGATAAATTCTTGTGCTCTTGTTTCTGTGCTTTGTCTTTCTTCTAGAGATCGTATTGTTTATTTGCAAATAAGTTATACTGCTATAATCTTGTAAAAACTAACACTCTCTCTCCTTGGGCTCCTTCCTCCCAGGTCGTACTGTTGAATTGAGGGGGGGCGCTGAGGGATTTACGACATTTTCGGGGTTAGATGGAGCATGACGCCCTCCCTCCAACTCCCTCTAGCCTTTCGTTCGGTGTGATTCACTTATTTTAGCAGTTTTTGGCACCTAGGGAAAAAATACCTTAGGTAGCCTACTATAAGCCTACTTTAGGCCATTTTTATATTATTTTATGTTATAATTTTACGTTGACATTTTATAATTTCAAATTGACATTTTAAGGCATGTAGGCCTGGATATATTTGTAAAGTGAGTGTGAGAGGCTATAAATAAACCTCTCCTCACTTCATTTTAACATAAGACAAGTGGGATAAAACAATATGCACTTATTTTACCCTACTAGGGCTCTTTGGAAGTGATGCGTCTCTCTTGAGGAAGATGTTTTTCTGGGTTTGTATGACAATTTCTTGAAGTTTCTTTGATTCTATGCTCTTGCTAAAAGTAATGCTATGATTTGTTGGCTAAACACTTGCACAAGGAGGTATATTTCTCTTTGTTAAATGTTGATGAATGGTGTATGTTTATGGATTGAATGGTAGCCATTACAACTGCATTTTGTCTTGGCTAGGTCATTTTTTTCAACCTTTAGTCACCTTGGTTTGTAGAAGTACGTCCCTCGTAGGAGTCCTTCTAGGGTTAGAACCTTTGGTGTTTTGGTTTTGTTATCAAACCTAGGATAGGCTTCTCAAAAGGAAGGTTAGTCACCTACTTAGATGCCCTAGGGTTAGGGTAAAACCTAAAACCCTTGTCCCCAAACCTCTTTTCCTTCAAATCTCTTGCATTTGCATGTGTAAATTTGCATTCTCATAGTAGAATTAGGGTTAGGAGGTCTGCAATTTTATGTTGAAACCCTAAAAATAAAAAATATATATTTTTTGAACTTTTGGGCCTCCCTAAAATTTCGCCGTCCTTTCCTACAAATTCGCCCTAGCCTCTAAAGCCCTAAAAACCCTAGGGAGAAATTACAGGAAGCCCTAAAATTCAAAAATTCCTAAAAAGTTAAAAGTCTAAAATATGCCTTAAATCTAACCCTAAATAGTCCCACAACCCTTTTCTTTTCCATCTTTGAACTCGGACTTTCTTTTCCTTGCTTTCTTCACCTAGCAGCCCTAGTACTTCCTTTTATTCTACCCTCGGCAACCCTCTTCTTGAAAAAATTGCTGACTGCAATTTTTTTTGCAGACTCTCAAAACAGTCCCTACCTAACCCCTAACATCCTAGGCGTTCCTTCTCTTGTCCAACGCTCTCTTCCTTTGTAATCCTCTTGCCTTAAGCTTCTCTCCTAGCCCAAAACCGAACCTTTACACTTCTTCCAAGGTGGCCTCCCCCCAATCCTGCTCACTGCTGCTAATTATATCAGACCTGCGATAATATCTGACAGTGGTCAGAAATGTGTTTTTTTACAAGTTAATATTACTGTGCATGGTCGTGAATGCCATGTTGAATGATAAATTTGATTGAAGCTAAACACCTATATTAAATACTAGTGCATAGTTGGAGGAATTTTCTTACTCTACTATGAATGATAAATTTTCTCAGGATAAAGTACATTGGTATGAACACTGCTGCATGAAGGACTTAGCTATCACCTTTCTATTTGCACTAATTGCTATACATATTAAATGCTGTTATATGATACACTATGAGATGAAGGACTTGAATACTGTTCACTGGTGATTGCATGTTACAGTACTGTTCGACATCTTTAGAAAAGTTCTAGTTAGTATTTGGATGAACGGTTGGATGTACCCATGGTTAACACACTATACAAGTTACTGTTAATGCACTATATTGATTCTCACTATTGCATTAGTACATTGTTCCTTTCCTAAACGAAAAAGCACTGCTTTTCTTACAACAACATACACACCATCTTGCAAGAATATTTCTATGATAAATGTTATGTGAACAATATATTGCTAGTGACACTGACATACCTTGTTGCACATCTACAGTATTATTCTTCACATAGTATGTCTTCTTCATTCTGAAGCTAATGATTTAAGGCACTGGTCACTAATATCATTATGCAGAATATATAGTTGGTTTGTCTAGTGTCTTGCACATTATCAATAAGGGCTCTCCCCTTGGAGGTTATGACACTCCAAAGTAGTTTGGAAAAGTGACTAAGGTGACAGTAGTCACTTTTTCCGTGTATTTGTTCATCGGACACTAGCCCTGCTAGTTTGTCCGGTAACAGTTACCACTATTCTTCTCGGAGACAGGAGGGATAGGCTTTATGTACTGCGGGGTCATGTTGTGCATCATGGATCATGCGGTTGTTTATTTGAGACAAATTCTGAGGATGGAGCAGTAGCTACAGTTGATCAGTCGATACCTTCAGATGAAGAGAGTGATCTCTTCAGAGTACTGGCAGAAGGCTCAGCCAGTACAATGATCATGAGCAGGTACAGGAGATTCAGGTAGAGTCTCAGAGTGGAGAGTTTCAGTTTGGGTTCAGACACTTATCTTCGAGGCATATTCCAGAGCAGGACGGAGCTGCTGCAGGGAACAGGAACTCAAATGATGCAGATACAGTTAGTGTCAGAAGGACCTCCCTCGTTAAGAGGGAGTGTTGAAATTTAACTATGGATGTCCTTCCTCATGTTTTTGGGTGTGTTAGTAATGGGGGGGACAAAGTTTTGTTCCTAGTGATTTATTTATGTACAAAGTAACTTTATGTAAATAAATAAAAGTTTGTACTTCATTTAAGTTATGGGTCCTTTTATAAGTTGTGCATTAATTATTAAATTTATTTAGTGCATTTAATGAGAACCTTTGATCTAAGAAATTGATCCTAGTCTTTGATGTGGTAGTTAGGGTTAGTTATTAGGAAATGAAGTATAAAAAGGGTGAAGGGACAAAGAGAAAAACACACAAGCAGAAAGAGTGGTTGATGAAACACAGTTTTCAGCAAGGAGAGAGGGCATGATTTCCAAGAATCAGCAGTGGCTCGATTTCCAACAATGCTAGGGCAGAATTCTGGCATGATTTCCAAGAAAGACTGAAAGTAATAAATGCACAGACCATGCAGCATTAATTGCTGGTACAGTGGCACACATTCCTGTTGAAAAACTGAGTTTAACTGCTTGCTGGTTTAATGAACAATTTTGTGAGTTTCACTTCAGCCGGTTTTGCATAGGCTTGAAGCTACTTGTGAAAATTTTTCTGAACAATTTAAACACGCAGAAAAACCACTAACAGGCTGAAAACACATGCATGCACACCATAAAAATTTACTCAGAGATTTTTGGCTAATCAGCCCTGGAAAAACCCCCACGGGGAAAACCAGTCAGAGAGGAGAGATTTTTATTATTTTATCAGCAATGTACAGGACAGAAAATTAGTGGAAAAATTCAACTTATCTCCACCGGCAAACTTCTTCACAAAGTCTGGAAAATAATGTTCAGCAAAACAGCCAACACCCTTTTCTTCTTCTGTGCCAAATTAGCTCACACGAACAGCAGTACTTGGCCGTACTTCTCCTAGGAATTCGAGCCAATAAAAGACAGTCCGTACAGCACCAGAAGGCCGTACCCTTTTCCTCGATTTCTGTGCAATTAATGGCAGACCGTACAGCAATAAAGAATGCTGTACCTTCCTCGAAATCTGTGCAGAAACTAAATGCACCGTACAGCAATAACACACAGTCCGTACATCCCTCGAAAACTGTGCCACATTTAATGCACCGTACAGCAGAAGTAAACTCGGCCGTACACCCTCGATTTCTGTGCAATAAAGGCAGCAGCCGTACAGCAGGAAAATAATCAGGCCGTACTTCTCCTTGGGATTCGTGCCAGCAAAACAATAGACCAGTCTCGACCTCCTTGCTCACTGAAAAACCCTTCAGCAGTCAATCTGGAAAATCGTGCCCTCCTCAAGCAAACTCGACTCAGCCTTCTCTGCTCTCTCTTCTCCACCTGAAAAATGAACAAGTGAAGTCTCTTTGCCTCCCTCAACCCTTTTTGTTTGCCCTAAGTGAGTTTCTTAATCCAACGGTGGAGAAAGAATCAAATCAATGGCCAAGATGAGATGAGAGTGAAATTCACATTTATTTATTTCTCATAAATAAATTCACTCACTCACTTAAATTTATCAAAAAGTGACTATATAGTCATAAAGTCACATTTAAGTGACTTTAATGTGAGGGTCACATTTTTCCCTCTTAAAGTGACTTTAGGCAAAATTAAAGTCACCTAGGGAACATCTGCCTAGGTACAAAAATCAACAATTCCAAGAAGGGACTGACAGTACCGTACAGCAATAAATTCTGGTAGGTGTGGGTGAAGTTCAAGCTTTTTGGGCATGAATTTCAAGGTTTTCTGGGCATTAAATTCAGTCTGAATTGGACCGTACAGCAGCACACTTTTGGCACGTGTGAGGGGGCAAACAGTTGCACAGATTTCGAGGTATAGTGCTGCAAAAGAAAAGGTACAACAGTGTGACTGAGTTTGGTCTGTTTGCTTTCTGATTCTCTCAAAAAGGAAAAGTAAATTTGTAATAAAATTCAGTTGCTCCCAATAAATTTCTCTCTATGGTTTGTCAAGTTTGGGTTTTGCCCTGGTCAAGGTTGACCTGAAATGACTGTGTATAATGTTAGTGTTCAGAGACTGTGTGTTTGAAGATTTAGCATGAGTGTTTTAAATCATTTTTGTCTACAAGTTAAGTTTTCAATTTAAAACCTACAGTTACTAAATGTTTGACAAAACATCTTAAAGAGAAACTTTGTGATTTTGCCATTTTTCTTCAGCCCATAGGTTGAATGAGTGAGGATAGGTTTATATAGAGGTCAATATAGTCATTATTGGGACATGAACATATGATTTGGATATATGGATGTAATGGGTTTATTTGGAGGAGGTTCTTTATTATATAAGGAGTTGTCGTCTAACTCATGTCTATCATGTCTTTGGGACTTGTGCTCCACGTTCAATTTTTTTATACATTGTGATCTCATGTATTAAATACACAACATGTAAAGGATCTTGTGGAACAGCCAAGAAGAAAACATAACAGCAGTGAAGTTGGTAGGAAAAGTTCACACCCATTCTAATACCATATTGAGATCACAAACAAAATGAAGGGATTGAATGGAACCAAAATGCAAACCTAAATACTTGCATCAGAAAGGTAAAAACTAGTAACAAAAACAGTGTGCTAGACGTGTCCATTAATGTGCTAGAGAAAGAAAGATCAAGTGCACAAGTGAGAGACAAACAGCCAAAGAACAAGAGTGTGCAGCACAAGGTTTGTGTGCCCGTAAAATTAAACACTTCATATTAGAGAGCCTTAGTTCATTGATTGAAAAAATTATTTACAAATGAATTTAGTGGTGTATTTATAGTGACTTTACCATTCAAGTAGGTAGGGCATTCTCCCAAGAGGGTTATGGCCCATATAAGTAGGGTCACACTCCCCAAGAGGGTTATTGAGTCTACATATAAAAGTTGACTAGGATGGCCTTAACCACACCTAGTAATACAATAAGGGAATGAAGTATGGCTTTAGCCATGATTACAAGTAGACAAATGATACATATGAATGTCTTGTGGCAACATGTACATATTACAGATTAACAATGGGAAGTAGGATCAGAAGATAAACAAAATGCAACAAGATAAGATTAAATATGAAATTCCAAAACCCGACATTGAAATTTATTGACAAATTTCTATTTGGAAAATGTGAGGAAGCTTTTCTTTTAAAAAGGAAAAATGATACCTTGCTCATAGAAGTTAAACAATTGAACGAAGAAAAATGATGTTTTCAAAAGTCAAAAGTGAAGTTGTTAACAAAGCAACATCTACAGACTCAATTAAATTTAAAGATCAAATTGTTGCTATTGATGGAGTTTTGTTGATAGACATATCAATTGATGTATCTAATGAAGATATAAAATTGCACGAGTATCTTATGGAAAGAATAATATTACACAGCCCAAGGGTTACCAGGAATATCCTAAAATGGAAATCAACAAAAAAACAGTTAACAATATATTATAAAACCTTATCATCATCCCAATCACAAGAATTGTTCCTTTGGTTGATCTATTTACCAAAATATGCATTGTTTTGAACAAAGAAGAAAAGTCTCGTTTGAGTCTTTTCAGCAGAAACTTACGATAAAAGTCGACCTAGGATGGATTGATTTTTCTACACTGCATCAATATTGCTTTGAGCCTCCACAATCTTTACATGTTGTTTCGACTTGTATTTGAAGGACGACACCTTCCTAGATAGAAGGGCATGCAATATATCCAAATTTCAATTATGAGTCATGTCCTTTAGGATAGTTGTGTCTCTTAGGTATTATATATACAGCAGTTGTCTTGACTGCATAACACAATATCTTCTGTCCTTTACTTCTAATATTTATTTATTTGTCCTTCACTATATGGCCTTGTGCTGCCTTTTTAGCCATGACTGCCAATGGCATACTGTCACTACTGCGAGGTACGCCACAGCTATTATTAGTTTGTGGTCCTTGACCTAGTTTTGCTTTCCTTTTCTTAATTCTTTTCTTTTACAGTTCCACTTGTTTTGGAGATGCATTAGGCACTCCCTTTGATTTCTGTTGTTTTTGGACCATACTACAGTCCTATTGTTCACTAACACTTTTATGACTTCTGGATGCTATAATATTTTCATTGCATTCGATTTGATTTTTAACCTGGTGTGGTTGGGCATATGTGACATTTTGCTCTTTGTTAAATTACCCTGGTGTATGCTGGTATTCGAACTAATTTATTTCCTTTTATATGCTATTATAACATGTTAATTTCTAAAGTTTAGCGACTCAGGAGCCTATTAAATTGCTCTTTTCAGGAATTAATTAAAGTCCTGTCTGCAGGAAATAATTAGATTGCTGTCTGCTGGTAGCACACTTGTGCAGTGTGCTTGCCTGGATGCTTTGATTGCATTAATGCTGGACTCATTGGAGAATCAGAAGGTATGAAAACTTGTTTAGCAGACCATAATTAATTTTGTTTGTTAACATCTAAGTTGCTTGTAACTTAGTGGTTTCCAGGTCTTTTCTATGTATAGATCTGGAAAATTTAAAGTGTATTTGAATCTATATTACAGTTATAATGTCAAATGGTTTTTTTTTTTTTATATTTCCTAAAACCTGGGAAGCATTTTTCAATGTTTTTCAGGTTGACAATTAGCTCTTACATTTCTGGTACGATGACTCTTTTATTGGCATAAATTTCAGTGCCATTAGCAGAAATATGTTCCGATATGCAACATAGGTCTACAACTGTCCCATTTTTTCCTTTTTATGTGCTCACTCAAGGGCATGCCAGGCAGGTTGTCGTGATCATGGTCTTGATTCTTTGATATCATTATTTTAAGTTCATGTAGTTCATGTTTATCACATGAAGAAATCCAACCATATTAGAAAGAAGCCTCCCTCTTTTGGAAATTAGTGTTTTCTAGAGGTTGAACAAATGATCCCTGGAATCAAGGTCATGGGACTTGGCTGGAAATGATTCCTCATAGGAGCTGCCAAAGATATTTGTGACCAAGTAATATAGTCCACGTGATTAAAAGATTGAATAGATGATTACATGCCTATTAATAGAATTCCTGAATCCTGATTACTTGGGAAACTGGCCAAGTTGACTCTGCTTTTGTTGGCTTGCAATGAAACTGATCAGTACTTGGCATGACTTGTTCAACTTGTTTAGTCAAAGTTGGTGAGGTGTTGATAAAGAAGTTGAAGTTGGTCAGAGTTGCTCAAATGCACCAGTTTTCTAGTATTGATTCTTGATATATAATATGCAGTTTGTAATTTGAGTTTGCAAGGGCTATTGGAAGCTGGAACTGCTATTTAAAAAAATGATCTGATAGAGTACCCTAAGAACTGTTTACCAGAAACAAATCAAGAACATAGGTAGTGTTACACCTCATACTCTATGAGGTTTCACATTGGTGTTTTCAACTAGTATCTTAGAGCATTTTGATGGACTTGAGGGATCTACATCTTCATGCAGTTTCATCTCTTCTTCAGGATGGATATTTCATGAAGATCTTTGGTGGAGGATGGTTATTTCTATATGGTGTGTTAAACTATCAGCAACAATGAAGGTCTTCTTGCATGTAGAAGACTTAAATTAGGAAACCAGTTGTATTTAATTTACTTTTCCTAAGTTTACTTTGGAAAATAAGTTAAAGTGATCTAAATTAACTTTAGTGAAACACTAGTTAAAGTGAAAGTGAAATTAGGGTTTTCGCTTTACCTAAAGTTATAAAAGAGAGATCAATTGGTGGAGAGGACACACACACTTGTATTCCTACAGAGACAGGATACAGACAGGGAGAGAAAGTCAGATAGAGGATTTAGCTGGGAAGACGGAGGAGCGAGTAGCAGGATCACCAAGCTTCGTACAGCTGGGCCGTACACTCACACATGAGGGTGTTGAGGTTTAGTTGGGATTTTCCCAGTGATTCTGCCGGGTACTGCATTCACCAGGTTTGGGTGAATTTGCGGTGATTGTAAACGTTCCATATTTTCTCATAATAAAATCTATATCTGACAGTTGCACCGGTTTTCCCATCTTGGGTTTTTCGGGGGTTTTCATACCCAAAATAACTGTCATTTTTATGCTGTGATGTTGTGAGTTATTTCTCAATTTTATATTCCGCTGCATACTGTAAAAGATATTCATGTGTGGTTATTAGTAAATATTTTGAATGCACTGTTTAGCCCTAGTTGAATATTAAAGGAAAATTTTACATGGTATCAGAGCTCTGGTGAGCTAAAGTTGAGAGATTTGCAGCAACAGTGATAGATCAGGGGAAAACCTATTGAACACACAAACTTAGATTGGAGTTCTAGTGTTTGACATGTGACACTTTACTATGGCCATGTAGTTGAGAGTTGAGGATAGACTCCAAGGTGCTCAGAACTTTCCTACATGGAAAGAAAGGATCACAAGGATCCTGGACGTTAGTGATGCAGAGGAGCACATTGACTCCAGGAAGGTTGCACCCACAGATCTGACAGAGTTAGTAGCATGGAAGAAGATTGATTCCAGAGCCATGTCAATCATCTTGGATGGGGTGAAGAACCACATAGTCCCTCACCTTTCCGGGAAGAAGACCGCATTAGAGATGTGGAAGGCTTTGGAAAGTCTGTACCAGAGCAAGAACAAGAACCAGAAGATGGTGCTGCAAGAGAGGATGCGTAGCACCAAGATGGCCAAGGGAGGAGTGGTGCCTTATCTCACAAGGCTCACACAGATTAGGGATGAGCTTGGAGTTGTTGGCTCTAAGATTGATGATGAGGAGCTAGTTCAGATAACCCTTAATGGATTTTCTAAGCCATGGGACACCTTTGTCAAGGGTGTAGTGGTTAGGGAGAATCTCCTTGATTGGCAGAGACTTTGGGATGACTTTGTGCAGGAGGAGTGCTGTAAGAGAGGATGCGCAACACCAAGATGGCCAAGGGAGGAGTGGTGCCTTATCTCACAAGGTTCACACAGATCAGGGATGAGCTTGGAGTTGTTGGCTCTAAGATTGATGATGAGGAGCTAGTTCAGATAACCCTTAATGGATTCTCTAAGCCATGGGACACCTTTGTCAAGGGTGTAGTGGTTAGGGAGAATCTCCCTGATTGGCAGAGACTTTGGGATGACTTTGTGTAGGAGGAGACCCGCATGGGTCTAGGATCAGGCTCATCTGGCAGTGCCCCACAGATTGTGGATGAGGAGGCTCTAGCCCTTACAGGGAAGAGCAAGGGGAAGGAAAAGGGGAAGAAGGATGGTAAGAAGAACCTTGATGTGTCATAGGTCAAGTGTTTTATCTGCCACAAGCAGGGACACTTTGCCTCCCAGTGCCCAGACAGGAAGAAGAAGAGTAACACTCAGATGGCTGGATCTGCAGAGGTGGATGAGTTCAGTAGGAACTGCGATGAGGAGTTTTGCTTGATAGTTTACATGGCAAGCACCACAGGGAGTTGCATATGGTTCATCAACAGTGGAGCATCTAGTCACATGAATGGACAGAAGAGATTCTTCAGAGACTTGTAGGAGGATGGAACAGGGATCCACGTTGAGCTAGGTGATGATGCGCGGTATCAGGCATAGGGAGTTGGCACTGTTTCATTTGAGAGGGAGTCTGGAAAACCCCTCATTTTGCTGATGTGTTATATGTTCCAGGATTGATCAAGAACCTTTTATCAGTCTCCACTCTGGAGGAGAAGGGATATCAGGTGAAGTTCCGTGACCATAGAGTATATATCAGGCCCAAGGGGTTAGATAGGAGCTTGGATTGGGTAATTGGCAGGAGGAGCGGGAAAGTGTACAGACTACACTTTGAGCTTGCAAAGGCTCTAGTTAGCAGCAACAGCAGCAATCAAGGTGAGTTGTGGCATAGGAGGATGGCACACGTACACCATGGAGCACTGAAGCATTTGAGACAGGAAGTCATTGCAGTTCCTCAGGTACAGGAGGAAAAGCATAACCACTGTAAGGGTTGTGCTTTGGGGAAGAACATCAGGAAGCCTTTCCCACAGAGTGAGCACAAGTCTAAGGAGCCCTTGGACTTGGTGCATTCTGATGTATGCAGACCTATGAGTGTCCATTCGTTCAGTGGTTACAGTTATTGCGTAACCTTCATTGATGACTATTGTAGAAAGGCCTAGATCTATTTCCTGAAGGCCAAGTCAGAGGTCTTTGAGAGGTTCCGAGAGTTCAAAACTCTCGTGGAGAACCAAACAAGAAAGAAGATTCGGGCGTTGAGGACAGACAACGGGGGTGAGTACACCTCCAATGAGTTTATGGTGTATTGTTCGGTTGAGGGGATCAAGAAAGAGCACACTGTGCCCCATACCCCAGAGCAGAATGGAGTTGCAGAGCGAAAGAATAGGACTATGGTTGGAGTAGCCAAGGCCATGCTATTTGATCAGGGATTACCACTATTCCTTTGGGCCGAGGCATACAGGAATGCAGTATACATTCAGAACAGGTGTCCCCAAACAACTTTGGGGAGGAAGACACCAGAGGAGGTCTTCATAGGAACCAAGCTAGATGTGAGTCACATTCTCATCTTCGACAGTATTTGTTATTGTCATGTTCATGCTGACAATGGGAGGAAGTTGGACCCTTCTGGACAGAAGGGGTTACTTGTTGGTTACAACAAGATTTCGAAGGCATAGAGTTTACATTCTGCTCGCAGGAGAATCATTGTGAGCAGGGATGTCCAGTTCTATGAGAACAGGGCCTTGCGGAGATCTCTAGACTTACCAGCAAAGTAGCAGCCAGTACAGGAGTCGGGGGTCAAGTTGGAGGAGCTAGATGTACAAGTACAGGTACAGACACAGAGCACAGGTTCTGGTGGTCAGAGGGAGTCGGGTGGACAAGATCCTACAGTCATTGACTTGGAGGATGAGTTGCAGCAGGAGACGAATATCCAGCAGCTGCAGCAGGGTGACACTAGGCCAAGGCCTAAGTGATTTAGGTCCATAGTACAGGATTCCAGGCAGGTTGATCCTCCACAGAGATCTTTCAGACGGAGTGTACCACTAGAGAGGCTTAATTATATGGCACTGATGACAAAGTTGATTAACTCTGAACCTTTTAGCTTCGGGGAGGTTGCACAACATGATGTGTGGAAGGAGGCTATGGTTGAGTATGACTCCATTATGAAAAACCAGGTATGGGAGGTTGTGTTGAGGCCACAAGGGAAAAAGGTGGTGGGATCCAGATGGATCTACAAGGTGAAGCATGCAGCAGACGAAAGCGTGGAGAAGTACAAGGCGCGCTTCGTAGCAAAGGGGTTTTCATAGAAGGAGGGTATTGATTATGAGGAAACCTTCGCCCCTGTTGCCAGGTATTCTTCCATTCAGACCATTATCTCACTAGCAGCTGAGATGGGTTGGCGTGTCCATCAGATGGACGTCAAGACTGCCTTCTTCAACGAAGTATTAGAGGAGGAGGTGTATATTGAGCAGCTAGACGGGTTTGATGTGGAGTGCAGGGAGACGCATGTTTGCAGACTGCATCGAGCTGTTTATGGGCTCAAGCAGGCTCCTTGAGCATGGTACTCGAGGATTGACAACTATCTACGGGAGATGGGATTTGAACAGAGTGAGGCTGACCACAACCTGTACTTCTTGACATGTGAGGTACTTCTCATACTGGTCCTGGATGTGGATGATCTCTTTTTGACAGGAGATGAGAGGCTGATTGGAGACTGCAAGTCCAACCTTGCAGTGGAGTTTGAGATGAAGGACCTTGGGTTGTGCATTACTTTCTGGGCTTGGAGGTTTGGCAGAGAGATGGATGCTTCTTCATCGGACAGGGGAAATATGCAGTAGAGATCCTAAAGAGATCCAGGATGGAGGACTCCAAGCCTATGGCCATACCTCTGGTTTCCAACTGGAGGAAGATTGATGCATCAGGATCAAACAGATTTGATCCTACCTTGTATCGTCAGCTTATCAGATCGCTTATGTATCTGGTCAACACTCGACCAGACATCAGCTTTGCAGTCAACTCTTTGACTCAGCTCACGGTGGACCCTCAGAGAGTGCATTGGACGGCTGCGAAGCATGTACTTCGCTACATCAGAGGTATAGTGGAGTATGGATTGGTTTATGAGCGCAAGGGGGAGTGTACAGTTAGCAGGTTTCATAGATGCTGACTGGGCAAGATGTGTAGAGGACCAGAAGAGTACTTTAGGTTGGTGTTTCAACATAGGATCAGGGGTTGTCTCTTGGTTCAGTAGGAAGCAGAAGTCAGTTGCATTGAGCTCGACAGAGGCTGAGTACATGGCAGCCAACATGGCTGCTTGTGAGAGTATGTGGCTGAGGAAGTTGTAGAGTTGTTCGAGTGTGAGCTAGAGGCTACAGTATTTCACTGTGATAATCAGAGTGGCATCGGGCTATCTGAGAATCCAATGTTCCATGACCGGAGCAAACACATAGACATTAGGTACCACTTCTTGAGAGATTGTGTTCAGAGGAGAACCATTCGGTTGGAGTACATACAGACAAATGAGTAGGTGGTAGACATCTTCACTAAGGCACTTTGTAGGCAGAGCTTTGTAAAGTTCAGAGATAAGTTGGGGTTGCTACAGAATCCCTTCCTCGTTGAGAGGGAGTGTTAAACTAACAGCAACAAGGAAGGTCTTCCTGCATGCAAAAGACAAATTAGGAAGCCAGTTATATTTAATTTACTTTTCCTAAGTTTTTTTTGGAAAATAAATTAAAGTGATCTAAATTAACTTTAGTGAAACACTAGTTAAAGTGAAAGTGAAATTAGGGTTTTCGCTTTACCTAAAGTTATAAAAGAGANTAGGACACACACACTTGTATTCCTACAGAGACAAGATACAGACAGGGAGAGAAAGTCAGACAAAGGATTTAGCTGGGAAGACGGAGGAGTGAGCAGCAGGATCATCGAGCTTCGTACAGCTGGGCCACACACTCACACAGGAGGGTGTTGAGGTTTAGTTGGGATTTTCCTAGTGATTCTGTCGGGTACTGCATTCACCAGGTTTGGGTGAATTTGCAGTGATTGTAAAATTTCCATATTTTCTCATAATAAAATCTAAATTCGACTGTTGCACCGGTTTTTCCATCTTGGGTTTTTCCAGGGGTTTGCATACCCAAAATAACTGTCATTTTTATGTTGTGATGTTGTGAGTTATTTCTTAGTTTTATATTTCGCTGCATACTGTAAAATGTATTCATGTGTGGTTATCAGTAAATATTTTGAATGCACTGTTTAGCCCTAGTTGAATGTTAAAGGAAAATTTTACATGGTGGATGGCTAGGTTGATTGTCACTCTATAATGGGATGCTTCTTTCATGCAGTTGTTTTGTTCTCTTGATGTATGGATGCTTCCTAGGGAGTATATGTAATGATGTTGCATTGTTGTTGTCACTAGGAAGGGGGTGTTCTACATGGCCCCTTTGGTTGAGTGTGTGGTGTGGAATACTTGATGCACTTTGTGGTAGTGCACTTTGCCTTGGTGGGATTTCCCTAGGTAATATGACTTGATGTTGTAAACTTGTAACATTGGCTAGAGTCTAGACATTACTTAGGGGGTATGTGTAATTGATGAAGTAGTACTCTTATGATGTAATATTTCCTAGGTTTGAGTTAGAGAAGGGGGGTATTACACATCTTCTTGATGATCAAGCTTTTTGCTAAGGTTTGAGGGAATATTAATCACGTTTTAGTCCTCTGGTGGTTTGCCCTAGTTTCAAACCTAGGTGGAGCTTCTAATTTTTCATTATGTGGTGTTCTACTAGGAGATAACTTATTTGCATGGTACAACACTTGATGGAGCACCCCCTCTCCCTTTCATTGGCACACATGTTCATGGTAATTTAATCAGTTGGTGACTAATTGGAGGTTGGGCTATGGTTGGATTAGAAGTTTAGCCTTAGTGCACACAAGTTGAGGTTGATTTAACCTTTCATCGGTTAATTTAATCACTTAGAAGTCTAATACTTGAGCGCCCTCCTTCATTAACCTCTTTTCACATATGGGAGTGGCTATTTGAGGGTTATTCATGACTATCTTGAGGAGCACCCTCCTATGGCACATGTTCCAAGGCATGTGGGGTAATAGCTTATCATTTGTTGGTTGAAGGTGTAACTACCTTGGCACACATCCTTAGGGCACACCTTGTGTCCATTGTTTGGAGAGAAACATGTGATTTGGAAGCTAAAATTCATGATATTTGGTGAAATGCACACCTTCCTAGGGCACACTCTTCATGGAGAGTATTATATCATTTGTTGAAGGAAGATATAAGGTTTAAACACCTTTGGCACTCTTTCCTAGGACACACTTCACTTGGTTATATTTTATTATTTGTTGGTTGAAGGTGGTTGAGGATGGCACTCTCTTCAAGGGTGCATCTCCTTGGTGGTCTCCTCTTGCTTGGTAAAAAATACAGTTGGCCCTTTTTTCTTTGGAGCACGCTCTTCTTGTTCAGACGTGGGAAGGTGGTTGGCACACCTCCTTAGGGTGCATTCATGTGAAGTTGGTTGTGGAGTTGTACCTACTTTCCAGCTTATTATTATTTTATTGAGGTGGTTGCACATGGGACAAAGAACCTTGCTATTCTGAGAATGTTGACCATTTTTTGTTGTTGTGGAGTGCTACAGTTAGTTGGCATCTTGCACATTTTTCCTCGAGTTTGTTGGAGCCTTATTCCCCTTTCACACATATAGGTTCTATTTTAAGAAAATATGTTATGGGTTTGTTGGAGCTCTTTCCTAGAGGGAGGATATTTTGATATTTATTTCAGTCAAGCATCTTGGAGGGTGTACCTTGGAGGAGTTGTTATGTGGACATTCCCATATACCAAGAATTATTTTATTATTTCTGCATGCAAACATCTTAGAGGGCACACATATGGAGGATATTTTATTGTTTCTTGATCCTAAGGCTGCTGATGACATGGCTTGAGGAAGCCAAATCAATTATCTTGTTCATGTTCAATGTTTACTGTTTTGAACTTTCTTTTATGCAAAGTGTCATTACGCAAATTTTGGATGTAGTATGACAATGAAGATTGAACTCATGGTGTCATGGACATATAATAGTTTATATTGTTAATTATATTAATTTAACTTCAGTCTTCCAGTTGATATCTACTATGAGTCTGTCATGATTTATCAAATTTATTATTTTATGTTTCAAATTTTCAATGCGAATGTTAATATGAATCATTGAATTTAGAAATATCAAATATGCATATATGATGTGAGTGTGACATGTTTTATTTTTATAAATTTTAACACACACACACACACACACACACACACATATATATATATGTCTACAGTACCCCCGACGTACCCAAGTACCCTGTTTCAAAAAGTGGCGTCCCTGTCCCCGTCCCCGTACCCACATTTCCTGGCAACTTAGCAAAATATGTTGATTTCATCATTGCTTCACTATTCATGACTAAGCAAACATCAACCAAAGCAATCACTGAGGAACAATATGACCTGTCATTAATATATTTATAATCTCTTTACTTCTGTGCATAATTTTATAAAAACCTAAAAATGAGGAAGACTAGTGGAGAGTAGAATGATATAAAAATTTAGGATGATATAAGTGTGTTTGTGACAGTGACTCTTACTATAAACAACATAACTGATGAGTTTGCTGTGCAGTCTCACCAATATTTTAACTAATATATTTACTTTCCTCCTTGGAGAAAGTTGAAAAGGTTGATGTTTCTAAATCGACAATTTGTAGTACGAAGAATTGGCATTTAGTTGTAAACATAAGAAATTTTCAAATGCGATTATGTTTTATTGGATTGTATTTAAATGGCATAAATATCATTAGGTCATTTGTTCTTATTTGTATTCTAGTTCTATTCTTGCCAAACACGAACTCAGGTGATGGATTTATCCTTATCCCTGCTATGATAGGGTTTTGTGTTGTTAGTTTTCCCTTCTGAAATATATCTTTGGCATGTTAAATTATTAGATGTTTCTTTATTCTTTGCAGGAGTTTGAACGACATCAAGGAGTTAGAAAAGTCGCAGAGTTGATAAAAAATGGTCACGTTGATGAACAATTGAGGTATGTTTCTGGTTATGCTTTACAGGAAAACTGTAATGATCCAATATATCTGCCATATGAAACACGATAAGATTTTGGCTAGATTCCTATTGGCTCTTATGCTGCATTAAGGAGAGGGTCAACACTTCAGCTTTGCTGTGGAGTGGAATTTAATTCTTGCCTCTTCATTCTTGACATGATTAAAATATACTTTTTCTGATGTAGATTAGGTTTGTGTGAACTTCCTTTTTTGATTGTTGTCTTTGAGTTTGAAGTTTATGCTCAGTACCTAAACCTTCCACTGGATTTTATGGATAGGGGAATGATACAAAGATGAATGATAGGTAGTGAAGAGCAGTCTTATATTGTTAAAAAACACACAGAGAGAGCAAGGGTTTCAGAAATAAACTTCATATATTCACCATTTATTTCATTTGACAAGATACACATATATAGAGCATATGCTGGCCCTCATAGACATCTTCTCTTCACAGCTACCAGTGCCACAATACAGGTGCCTAAGTTCATTGGCTCATATGAGTCATAGTCTCTTTAATGCTTGTCTGCTTGTATGTGCCATATATATGACTTGTCAGCAACTTGGACTAGCAAGGCATGCACATATTGATTTGTGCTGAAAGGTAACATATAGTGTCAAAAAGTAGGAGTTATATTCCAACATATTGTCCCAAAATGATTACTTGTTATTCATTCTTCATTTTTGGACTCACCATTTGGTCCAATATGGGTTCTCTTGCAACTTTGAATTGTGCCTGTAAAATACTAAAATGTATACATCACTCCCCCCTAATAAAAGATTCTTTCCAACTTCTCCGCTCATTCATCATCAAGTTAGAGTATATGTAAACCTAATCACCTCAGTACCTACCTAGGTGGTTTTTTCAACAACTTGATGGCACATCCTCTCTGCATATGAGAGGGAATTACCCAATTTGTGGCCACTTCGCCAATCGTGCACCATTGCTTTATAACATGCATGCTTAAGGAACGAGTCTTACTGCTAACATGGGGTCACATCATGCCTATGTGCTATGTGTTTCTCTTACAGAGATTTCATAAGACAAAAAAATGGGGCATGCATAGCCTATGTCATGGCGTACAACTATAGGCCCAATCACATCATCATCATTCTTGAGTCATGTAGAAATTCCGATCATTTGCAAATAAAAGAAATCTTTGCTAATCTAGCCGTTTTATACACAATTCTCATAGGATCTTGGTGAACTTTTTTCGCTCTTTCATTATTTCCTTCTTACCTTAATGTCTCCCACATATATACTTATGCTACAATACTCTTGTTTTGTTTTCCTTGCTAGTGCTGTGCCACTTTTGATCTTCAGTTCAAACTCACTTTATAAGTGAACTCAGTGCACTTCCATTGTCTATGTCACATTATCCATGCCTTTTGCTCATTTTTCCATTTCATTAGTTGTTTGCTGCCTTATTTATTCACCCTTGCAAATTTCTTATAATATTCTTCATATTTTTATCAATGTTATCAGGGCCAAACTGTAAAAATTCCCACCCCAACCCGGTTTCAAGTCTCACTAAATTTCAATGTTTAATGCCCAACCCCTTTTATTATTTGACTGCTGAAAATGAAATTTTATCTCATAAACAAAATTCAGAACATGAAATACATGAAGCAATTTCCAGCTACTGAGCAGAAATAAAAGCCACAGAGGAAAATTTAGACAGTAATTTTTGGGCAAATGCCCCAGGAAAACCCCCCAAGGGGAAAACCTGTGAGAGAGAAATTTAATTATTTTTCAAATGCAAGTAACAGCAGATAAATTAACAGCATTTATTTCCGACTAATCTCGAATTCTGTGCCCACTTGCAGCCCTCGAAATTCATGCCTGTTCAACCCAGACTTCCCTGCTTGAACTCCCATGTGCCTGTACAGTACTGTATGGCCCAGATCCTTGAATTTTGTGCCAGTTCAGAATTCTGCCAGAGATAAACTGCCTAAAAAATTGTATTCTCAGTCTTGATTTTCGTGCCTCACTGCTGAGTTTAACTTGTCAAATCTGAGTACTGACTGACAGCATTAATAGCTGTATGGATGCATTAACTATTGCTACATCTTCCTCAGGATTCGTGCCTACAACTTTGAAATGCATGCTGCTGTCCTCGGGATGCATGTTGCTTCTTCCTTCACTGCTGTATGGACTCTTCTCTCCTAGCCTCTTCTCCTTCTCTTTTGTTCTCTCTCGACCTCTTCTCCAAAGCTCATGAAGAATGAATAATGTGTCTCTTTACTTGCCCTTTGCCTTTTTCTTTGTTCAATGACGGTAGATGAACCAACTCAATGATCCAAGGACCCAGATTGGATTTGAGTCATTTAATCAATGGTTGAGAGAAAATCACTTTTTCCCAACATAAAATTAATTTCACTCAATTCTCATTAAATAATAAAAAAGTCACTTTATATCTATAAAGTGAAACTCAACTTCATGTCACATGAAATTAATGCGAGGGTCATGTCAAATATTTCCCCTTTTAAACTAAGCACTAAGTCACCTAGGGAAACACTTCTCCAAGGTACAAATTTCAACACTTTCTCTTACCAAGGAAAGTGTTCTTCACTACTCCCAACTTGTCTTTGAAGAAAACAAACTTGCTCTTCCCCAAATATTTGATAAGGAGATTTTCTACCCGCTTCATTAGTGGATATATATTGTACCTCAACTGCTACTCTCTGAAGATAGTCGGGGATGAAATGGTATCAGATCTCAATTTGCTTCGATTTGTCATGGAAAAATAGAATCTTCGAGAGCTTGATGCAACTCTGATTGTCATAGTATATCACTGTAGCCCTCAATTGCTGACCAAACAATCCTACCAATAACTTGTGAAGCCACAAGGCCTCACAACTAGCTTGACTAGCTTCCATATACTCTGCCTTAGCAGAACTCAGTGCAACTAACTTTTGCTTCCGATTGAACCACGACACAATTGTCAAGCCCAAATTGAAACAACACCCGGAAGTCCTCTTTTGGTCTGTCACACTACTTTCCCAATCAGAGTCTGTGTCGTGAACCAAACTAACTCCATTCCCTCTGTTAGATTTTCATAAGATTATAGCAGTATATCTTAATTGTATTTATCAATAGGATCACTAGAAGATAGACAAAGCACATAACAATCACATGACGATAACATGAGTATTTTTATCCTAGGAAACCCAAATGGGAGAAAACCCAACAACCTTCGTCTAGAGATGATAATTCTAAGAACAATGTACAATGAAGAAAGATAAAATATGGAAATGCTTTCCAAAGATAGAAACCCTGAAAAACAGTCTTCTTCTGCAGTATATGCAAGAACTTCTCTCTCTCCCAAAAAAGTGCGAACTTCATTGTGCTGCTGTTGTGTGAAATAATGAGGGGCAGGGCGCTTCCTATTTATACAGATTTTCCACTAATATTTTGACTGGGGCCGACTTCTCTTGGGGGAGCAATATATTTTATATTTTATAATTTATTTTATCTTTTCTTTTGCTTGCTTTTCTCCCCAAGGTCTATGTTTTTTATTGTTCTTCTAGGGTTTGTATGATTGATTACAATAAGTTCATCTCTCGTAGGAGGTACAATACAAGAACAATAAGAATAGCTTCTGAAGTTGCATAAACTCCAATACTCCCTCTCAACAAGGAAGATATTCTTCGGTCTTCATCAACATCATGATCATCTAGGTTTCATTTGTACATCTATATTGTCTCTATCATCTCTAAACGTACTAAAGGTTGTCTTTATGAATTTGTTTTATCTAGATGTCTGAGAGAGAATCTTTTGCTACCTATCTGTCTCTATTGCCGATGGAATACTTCCATGTTTGGATAGAGATTCTGGATGAGAAAATGTGTATGACCATCTACTACCTGTTCGTCTCATCTACCGATGGGGTACTCCCATACTTGGCTGAGAACCTGAACGAGTAAATGTGCACGACCATCTACTGCCTGTTCGTCTCATCTGTCGATGGGTTACTCCCATACCTGGCTGAGAAGCTAAACGAGTAGAGGTGTCTATGCAATCACACAACCATCTGCTACATGTCCAACTCATCTGCCGATGGACTTTCTCCCATACCTGGCTGAGCACCTGGACGAGCAGAGGCACCTGTGTGAACTTGACCATCTATTACCTGTCCGTCTCATCTATCGATGGGATTACTCCCATACCTGGTTGAGAACCTGGACGAGCAGAGGTACCTAGGCAACAGTATGGTAAATGTCTCTCAGTCATCTCTCCCTCTCAAGGAGGGATACGTTTTCTTCTACTCCAGGTCTTTTGCTAAAGTATTCAAGCTTCATCCTGGGAAGAGGCTTAGTGTGAACATCTGTAGTCTGGTCGTTTGTCGAAATATACTGGATCTCGACCGCACCTTTCTGCACCATATCATGTATGAAGTGATACCGGATCTCTATGTGCATCGACTTGTTGTGAAATACAGGATTCACTGACATCTGCACACAACTCTGGTTATCACGATGAATCACGGTTGGCTCTGGAATCTGGCCAAACAATCCTGCAAGAAGTTTACGAAGCCAAAATGCTTCTCGAGCTGTTGAACTAGAAGTCATATACTCGACCTCTGCAGTACAGAGAGCTACTGAGTTCTACTTCCTATTGTACTAGGAAATTACTGTAGAACCCAAATTGAAACAACATCCTGAAGTGCTCTTCCTATCTGAAGTGCTTCTGGACCAATCTGTGTCTGTAAACCCTTGCAATCTCAAGTCACAATCTGAATTCTATCGTAGATCCTGTCCCATAGTGCCACATAAGTATCTGAGCACATGTTTACAACAGTCCAGTGAATTTGCCTCAGTTCGCAGATGACCTGACTGAGAGCATTCACAGCAAAACAAATATCTGGTCTGGTGCTTGTCTGATACATAAAGGACCCAATCAACTGGTGATACATAGTGGGATCGATCAAATTTGAATCTGAAGCAGAATCTCTTAGCTTCTTCAAATTTGCATCCATCGGAGTAGCTATGGACTTGCATTCCAACATTTCGAATCTCTTCAGTATATCTATGGTGTAATTTCCTTGTCTTAGGAAAATCTTCTTCTGCCTTTACCATACTTCTAATCCCAAGAAGTAATGCATCAACAATATCATTGAGAAAGGTTGTCTTGGCATCCATCTGATACAACTTCCATTCCATTGCTGAAGTAATAGTAATGATTGATCTGATGGAAGTATATCGAGCCATAGGAGCAAATGTCTCATCATAATCGACTCCCTCTTTCTGAGAGAACCCTTTGGCAACAAATTTGGCCTTGTATTTTTCAATGTTCCTATCTGCTCCATGCAGAGCTTCATGCTCCTCTGTATTCTGCAAAATATGTCTTGCCCATCTGGGTCTTTTCCGGCTTACTGCCATATCTGTGGGAGCATCATCTGGCTCAACTGGATCAATGGGACTGATCGGTTTATTCATTTCTTCAGACTCCCTCTTAGTGTTTGGAGGGGAGATGATCTCATCTCTTCATTGTCATTGATCTCTATATCTGATCCTCTTCCTTTTCGGATAGCCATTTCTTCTTCAAAGGTTACATCCCTACTGACTTCGATTTGCCTCGTCCTGGGATGTATATTCTGTAAGCCTTTGAAGACTTGCAATATCCCACGAATGTTCCCTTCTTTCCTGAAGGTTCTAACTTGGACACGTGAATGTAGACTGGAAAGTAATTATCCATCCTGGTGATGACCAGGTTCATCAAGGATCCTTCAGTTGTCTTTTTCGAGTCACGACATTAGTGTCGTCAGGTTTCTATCATATGTAATAGACTAGAATCCTTGTCTTTGAGGGATAAATCCCTCTATCTCTCAGAAGTTGGTTGAGTAAATCTTGTTGAAGCAGCAGATATACCGACATTTGTAGAAGCTTTCCGCTTTTGATCACCAGATCTTTGCATGAGATCATTCTGGGTTTGAGAGTCATAATACATGCTTCTAGAGGCTTTCTGCTTCCTTTCCATTCGTATATCAATGGGATCACTTGTCCTTGTAGATCAAGGCATTCCCTACAAGTCAAATCTCGTCATATGGTTAACAATATTTTATAATCAATGTATTAACAAAATAATGTAGGCAACCTTTTAGTCAATGCTTCAACACAACACATGCAAGACCATTATTCGGATGCCTATGGTCTCCATTATAACATACCATTAAGAGTGTGTACTACTCTAGTATGTTATAAAGGAGTTGTCATCTTGTATGGGTTGTGCAGCATGACAGGCTATTTAGCTACCTGAATTTAGAAATGTAGATATGTGTAAAACATAAAAAAAACCAGATCTAATCTACTAGAGCATGTAAAATCAAATACTTATCTTTTGTAGTTTTGTGGGTGAGCTCCCACTGTCAGAGTCCACTGATTTTCATATGTGTGCTTGACGATCACCACAGTTTGTATCTTCATATCATTTCTTAGAAGAAGAACTCTGAATGATCATCCTTCCTTGGCTCCTAGTGAAGAGGGTCTTCTTCTACATTAGCAGTTGAAGCTTCATGCTTCCTTTTGCTTGAACTTCGACAACTACTGGCATAATGACTGTATTTCTTGCACTTGTAGCACTGTATCTGGGACAAGTCCTCTGGTTTCTTCTAATCTGGGGGAGGACTTGATCTCTTATCTTGATGCTTGTGATTGAAGGACTTCCTTCCCCTTCCCTTTCCTTTCTTGGCATGAGATATCAATGCTTGATTCTCCTCAGGTTGAGCGCCATGAAGTCTTTGGCGTGCTGTGATTCTTGTTTCTTCCTGAGTGCATTCTGCCCATAGCTTATCAAATGTGGGAAACTTGGTCTGACCACTTATAGTTTGGATAAAAGACTCCCAAGATGGTGGGAGACCATTTAAGGTGGTCATAACGAGATCCTTTTCTGCAAGATTGTCTCCATTGGACTTTAGCTTGTCCCAGAGTTCGGTGATCCTCATGAGGTATGAGGCAATATTCTTGGACTTCGTCATCTTCATATTCGACAGTTTATTCCTCAATGTGAGAGTCACACTGATATTTCTGTATTCAAATAGATTCTTTAAGGTTTTGAACATCTTCCTCGCTGTCGTCTTTTTCGAGCTGAGGAGCCAAGTGGTCTCTAACTGAGTCCACCAAAATCCTTCTTGCTTTGGCATCATCCTTCCTCCAGCGAGGTTTGTCTTCTCCGGCTTCTGGTTCTGGGACCTTTTCATTTACAGACTGTAATAGGTCATTTTCTTCTAGTAGGAGAAGAACCCTAGACTTCCAGGGGATGAAGTAGGAAGCTCCTTCTAGAAGATCTTCAAACTTCACGTTAATCATCTTGACTATAGATCTGGATTTGAAACCCTAGCGGAGACTAGGTCAAAACTGAAGGTTGGAGTTTTGGAAAACTAACTCCACAGAGAAATGCGCCCTAGAGAGGCGAGTTGAGAAAAGGTAGAGTCGAGCCAAAACTATGGAGGGAGTAGGTAAAAAATTGAAACCCTAATTTTTGTTGCAGCTGTAGAATTAGGTCAAAATTGAAAATTCTCAGAATTGAGTTCTGTCTTTACCAAAAGATGCGCCTTAGAGCGAAATTTCCAAGGATCTTTTTTCTGCCAAAAGGTTGAGTGAAGACCTTGAAAGATGAAATCTTAGTTTCGACAGGTTTTCGACAGAGTTCCGACAATGGCTTCTTCTAGCACTACTTTGATACCATGTTAGATTTTCATAGGATTATATAGCATTATCTTAATTGTATTTCTTGACTGTAGATCTGGATCTGAAACCCTAACAGAGACTAGGTCAATACTGAAGGTTGGAGTTTTGGAAAACTAACTCCACAGATAAATGTGCCCTGGAGAGGTGAGTTGAGAAAAGGTAGAGTCGAGCCAAAACTATGGAGGGAGTAGGTAAAAAATTGAAACCCTAATTTTTGTTGCAGCTGCAGAATTAGGTCAAAATTGAATTCCGTCTTTACCAAAAGATGCGCCTTCCTTAGAGAGAAATTACCAAGGATCTTTTTCTGCCAAAAGGTTGAGTGAAGACCTTGAAAGATGAAATCCTAGTTTTGACAGGTTTTCGACAGAGTTCTGGCAATGGCTTCTTCTAGCACTGTTTTGATACCATGTTAGATTTTCATAAGATTATAGCAATATATCTTAATTGTATTTATCAATAGGATCACTAGAAGATAGACAAAGCACAAAACAATGACACAACAATAACACGAGTATTTTTATCATGGGAAACCCAAATGTGAGAAAACCCAGCAACCTTCCTCTAAAATAGTGTACAATGAAGAAAGAGAAAATATGGAAATGCTTTCCAAAGATAGAAACCTTGAAAAACACTCTTCTTCTGCAGTATATGCGAACTTCTCTCTCTCCCAGAAAACAGTGAACTTCACTGTGCTGTTGCTGTATGAAATAATGAGGAGGGGGCCTCCTATTTATACATATTTTCCACTAATATTTTTGACTGGGGCCGACTTCTCTTGGGGGAGCAATATATTTTATATTTTATAATTTATTTTATCTTTTCTTTTGCTTGCTTTTCTCCCCAAGGTCTACATTGTTCTTCTAGGGTTTGTATGATTGATTACAATAAGTTCATCTCCCGTAGGAGGTACAATACAAGAACAATAAGAATAACTGCTGAAGTTGCACAAACTCCAACACCCTCTTCTATAGTCCAACCCATAATCCACTGTACCACAAAGATTCCTGAGCACGTGTTTTGCAGCTACCCAGTGCACTCTCCTTGGCTCGACCATGTACTGACTAAGAGTGTTCACTGAAAAACAAAAATCTAGCTTGGTGTCGACTAGATACATCAACGGGCCGATGAGCTAAGGATACAAAGTCGAATCCACCAACTCACTCCCAGAAGCATTAAGATTTTTCCAGTTGGTGATCATTGATTTGGATATCGGCTTGCAATCCTCCATTTGAAATCTCCTCAAGATGTCTACTGCATATTTTCTTTGCCCTAGGAAAATGTGACCAAGTTCCCGCCAGGCCTCCAACCCTAGAAAATAATGCATCTACTCAACATCTTTCATCTCATATTCTAAAGCAAGATCTCTCTTGCACTCTGCATTGAGTCTCTTTGAACCTGCAATGAACAAATCATCAACATAGAGCAGAAGAATAAGAGGATCTTCACCCACCACAATGAAATATAGGTTATGATCCGCTTCATTCTTTTGAAATCCCATAAGTAGTAAGTAAGAATCAATCCTAGAGTACCATGCTATTGGAGCTTGCTTCAGTCCAGAAAATACTTTCTTCAACCTGCATACATGAGAATATCTTCCATGTATCTCAAAGCCTTGTGGCTACTCAACATACACCTCCTCCTGTATAAGTCCATTCACAAATGCGGTCTTCACATCCATCTGGTGGATCTTTCAACCCATCTTTGCTGCAATGGAGATGACTACTCTGATCGAAGAGTATCTAGCAACCGATGCAAAGGTCTCATCATGATCAACTCACTCTATCTATGAGAAACCCCATGCCATAAATTGAGCATTGTACTTCTCGATGCTTCCATCCACAACATGCTTGTTCTTGTAGAGCCACCTAGAAGTCACCATTGACTTCCCTTCCGGTCTCGATACCACCTCCCACACATCATTCTTCATGATGGAATGGTACTCTTCCATCATGGCATCTCTCCACACCTAATGCTTTGCTACCTCCTCAAAACTAGAATGCTAGGACTGACAAAGACTACTCACCATAGGCATGTAACTACAAAATCTCTATGAAACTCTACTCTCCTGGACCTGTCTCTTGGGATTCCCCACAGATTCCTGAGCCTCCCTCAAGGTATCTTGAACCCATTTTGGTTTCCTCTTCCCTAAAGTAGTCTAATGTGGGGGGGACTGCACCTGCTCATCCTCATCTAACGATGGTTCTGTTAAAGAAGTAGCACCTACGATTGGTGACCCAGGAGTCG
The DNA here is from genome assembly GCA_001517045.1 of Pseudotsuga menziesii. Taxonomy (NCBI): domain Eukaryota; kingdom Viridiplantae; phylum Streptophyta; class Pinopsida; order Pinales; family Pinaceae; genus Pseudotsuga; species Pseudotsuga menziesii. Next base: position 459,206 of record LPNX010236073.1, read on the forward strand.
GTGAACCTGAACCTCGTGAATATGAAACCGGGTAACCAGTAACCTATGACCTTGTACTAGTACTTGGGGAACTTGTGACCTGTATCCTTGAACTCGAAGCACCTGAAACCTGGGGACCTGTCACCCTTGATACTTGTGACCCTACACTTAGTGAAGCTGGACTCAATGAATGTTGAATTTTAGCATTAGCATGAATACTTTAAATTTTGCAGGCTATTAGATAACAAAAGACAAGTGCAGTAGAAATATCAGCACATCACACACATTAAACAAAGGAGTTTTTAACGGGGAAACCTTTAAAGGACAAAAAACCCAAAAGCATTAATAATTCATCTCTTAAATGAGATGATTGATTTTAGAATAATAATTAATCAAACCCTAATGAGTTTGACCAAAAATGTCAAAAGAACAATTTTTGACAAAAAATCAAATTAGGGCTTGTTGCCCTAATTTCTTCTGCTTCCCTAGAATGCCCGGATATGCTACAATTTGCTCAGGCTACTGCCCGAGCCTGTACGGAAGCTGCCCAAATATCCGAGCTGTTGCCCGGATGATCAGACTGCTGCTCGGATGGCTTGCCTACTGCTCGGAAGGTCTGACTACTACTCGAAAGGACTGCCAACCAATGTATTAAAACTTGGACTCGGACTCGGAATCGGCCGAGGGTCAACTCGGACTCGGCAATGACTCGGCAATGACTCGGTCGGTTTGATTTTAATGACTCGGTTTACTAAGAAACACGTAAAATATTTAATTTTTAAAGAAAAAATATATTTTAAAGATTATAATCCATCATTCCAAAGCATTAGAGACAAAACATCCAAAGTATGATCATATATATACCATATAAGGGTGAACATATCAAAATTGCACGAAGGGTATTGTATAATGTATAATTATAACTATACAATATATTATACATTATAATTGTAATACATTGTAATACATTAGGCTGTTCAACTAAATTATAATTGTATTACAGCCTAATGTATAATGTATTACAATGTATAATGTATAATGTATAACTAAATTATAATTGTAATTTGTAAGGCTGTTCAAACTTCAAAGTTCAAACCTTCAAACCTTCATGCTGTATGCTGTAACTTCAAAGTTCAAACGCTGGCACCTTCAAACCTTCAGTGTGGCAGCAAACAATAGAAAACAAGACTGATATTTGTCAATTTAATGAGAAAAAACGAAACAATGGCTAGCTGGAAGCTAACATACATCTAGGTAATAGAAAATCGGTCTCCAACAGTCCAACTCCTCCAATCATGTTGATTGTTCTTCATTGTTGGACGCTCCTCCAAGCCTCCATGAATCCAAACAACGATAATGCCAAATGCTCACAAACATCTTGCAGCAGAAGTGTGAGCCAAATAGAGGGGCAGGGGGTCATCTTATGGCCTCAGGTTATGGTTAGAATAAGAAAAATCTTAAAAATAAAAAATAAACATGTTATTTTGGAGTCTGCATTCTTGTGGATGTCTGCCACAATTGACTCGGCTGACTCGGGTTGCAACTCGGTCAACTCGGCCGACTCGGCCAACTCGGACCCTTACTCGGCCGACTCAGACCCAACTCGGCCGACTAAGTATAAAATCGGCCACCCGAGCCGAGTCAGCTCGGCCGGGGGTCAACTCGGCCAACTCGGCCAACTCGGACTCGGACTCGGCTGATTTTTAAAACACTGCTGCCAACCTGCCCGAGCCACTGTTGCCTGCCAAAGATCTTCCCAAGACCTCTGCTGCGTGCCCAAGATCTTCCCGAGACCTCTGCCTTGCTCGAGACCTGCTTCTGTCTGCCCGAGACTTGCCCAGATCTACCGCTGCTAACCGAGACTTGTTTCTTCCTTCCCGGAAGCTAGACAGAGCTACTCGAGCTCCTGTCTGTGTTGATCGAGGTCAAGGTGAAGTGTGGGCAGATGGGAGAGTGTTGCTTGTGACCTTGTTGAGGCAGCCCGAGGGTGCTGCGGGCTGTCAAAACCTTGCTTAGGGTTTGCTGTGGGTGGCCGAAGGCTAAGGAGGCTGCCTTGAGACTGCCCTTGTAGAGAATGCTGCTGCCCATGAAGAGTCTGAAGGTAGCCATGAAGGCAAAGAGGGATAAGGTGAAACCCTAGCACATGAAGAAAGAGTAAATGCTGCTGCTGCCGCTCTTCGTTGGTGAAACCCTAGTTTAGGGTTTGACTGCAATAAGTGTGGGTGCCCTAGCAAGAATCCTCCATGCTAGGGAATAGCCACAAATAGCCTTCTCTTCAAAACCAACGAAAAACTTCTTTGAGTAGTTGTGTGATCATGAGCAAGTGTGTGTATCAAAATGAAATGGATTGATCTTCTTTTATATCCTTTGAGTCACCTGTAAGTGGACCAAAACTTAAAAGAACAAAATAATAATATTTTATTATTTTATTACTTTGACTTTTACCTTTAGTGATACTAAAGGTCTTTTTGCACTTTCACTTTGACTCCTTAGTGGTCTAAGGGTCCTTATGTATTTTTGACTTCTACTTTAGCCTTCTTCAAGTGCCCGTCTGGTCAAAACAAGTGGTCAAGGTGGTCCTTCATCCCCACTCAAAGTACATCATCATAAATAGAGAGAATTACTAATGCTTTTAGCTCACACTCCATGTGACACCAAGATCGGGTACTAAGGTGTTTTAAGCAAAGGTAGCTAAGCCTTGGAGAAGATCTCAAAGCCCACAGATCAAGGGTCAGAGTGTCTCACATGCCCAGACTCGGTCTAGGGCTTATAGTGATATCTTGGTAATAGACCAGGTGCCTTAGCCATAGGCTACATAATTTGACCCAAGGTCAAATACTTGGTAATAGACCAAGTGCCTCCATTCTCCCGGAGAATGGCCCTCAGCCCCAAGATGAGTCTCTAGTCCCGGACTAGGTTAAATTCATGGTAACTGACCAGGTGCCTCCATTCAAAGAATGGCCACTCATCTCTAGGCTGAGTCCCCGAGTGCTGGACTGGTTCCACATCCTGGTCCTTAACTAGATGTCACCATTCAACAGAATGGCCACTCAGTTCTAGGCTGAGTCCCTCAGTACTGGATTGATTCCACATCCTGGTCCCTGACCGGATGTCTCCATTCAACAAAATTGCTACTCAACTGAAGGTTGAGTCCCCTAGTGCTAGACTAGTTCCACATCCTGGTCCCGGACCAGGTGTTCCCATTCTCCTAAGAGAATGGTTCTCGATGCTGCTCAGGAAAAATCAACCCTCCCTTTCAACGAGAGAGGTATTCTTTGCCATTCCAAGCTTGTCACGAAAGTACACGAACTTTGTTGTTGTCAGATGCTTGGTCAAGATATCTACGATCTGTTCATTTGTACAAATGTACTGCAACTTCAGAGTAACTCTTTGTACTAGGTCTTTGATGAAATGATACTTCATTTCAATGTGTTTCGATCTATGATGAAACACCGAATTCTCTGAAAGCTTAATGCAACTCTGATTATCACAATGGATGATCGTTGAGTCAAACTTTCCACCAAACAGATCAGATAGAAGTTTCTTGAGCCAAACTGCTTCCTTGCAGGCATCACTTGCAGCAATATACTCTGCCTCAGCTGTACTCTGAGCTATGGAACCCTGTTTCTTGATGGACCAAGAGATCATTGTAGATCCCATACTGAAGTAGTAACTAGAGGTGCTTTTTTGGCCTATTGCACATCTGAATCAACATATCTTGCTAACAATACTCCACTACCGGAAGTATACCTGAGCCCATAAGTGATAGTACCTCTCACATATCTGAGTACATGTTTGGCAACTACCCAGTGTATGTGCTTCGGATCGGACATGAACTGAATCGGAGCATTTACGGTGTAACAAATATCTGGTCTCGTGTGTACGAGATACATCAAGGATCCAATGAGCTGTCTGTACAGAGTAGAGTCCACGCCTTGTGAACTGGTGGCTGAGTCTTGCAACTTTGTCAAGTTGGTAGACATGGGTACGCTCATGGACTTGCAGTCTTGCATCCCAAATCTGTGTAGGATGTCCATTGCATACTTCCCTTGTGTCAGGAAGATCTCGCCTGGATTTTGCCAGACCTCTAAGCCAAGAAAATAATGTATTAGACCAAGATCCTTCATTTCAAATTCAGAGGTAAGCTCCCTCTTACACTGATCTATCAGCTGTTCCTCACCTGTAAGGAACAAGTTATCCACATATAGGATAAGGATCAAGATATGATTATGAACAACCCTAAAATACAGATTGGAGTCAGCAGTACTCTTGGAAAACCCAAAGCTGTGGAGGAATCCATCCATCCTCGCATACCAGACTCTCAGAGCCTGCTTGAGTCCATACAAGGCTTCTTCAGTTTACGCACATGGGTCTTATTCCCATGAGTCACAAAGCCTTCAGGTTGTTCAATATAGACTTCCTCATCAATCTTGCCATTGAGGAAGGCTGTCTTTACATCCATCTGATGTAACTTCCATCCGAATACTGCAACAAGACAAATGATGGTTTTGATGGTAGTATACCTGGCAACAGGAGCAAATGTCTCATCATAGTCAATGCCTTCTTTTTGAGTAAATCCATGAGCTACAAATCTGGCTTTATACTTCTCAATACTGCCATCAGTAGCATGCTTGATTTTGTAAAGCCATCTAGATCTTACCACTGACTTTCCTGTTGGTCTGGAAACAACTTCCCATACATCATTTTTCATGATTCAACTGTACTCTTCAATCATGGCATCAATCCATACCTGTTGACTTGCTGCTTCTTTGTTCGTGGAAGGTTCAACACCGATGAGATGGCTCATAAGATCGGAGTACTTCTGTGGCCTTATGCTTTCTCTGAAAGTCCCAGTAGGAGCTTTATGCTTCTCAGCTTCTTGTACCGTTTCTCGGTACCAGGAAGGTCTCCTTTTGGAAGGAGGAACATCAAGAATTTCTTCGGGCGGACTTTCAGTTTCCTCAGGTGCATCCAGAATTTGATCCTCAAATTCCTCTTCCTCCCTCTGAACTTTTGAATCTGGAATCTCAGGAGGAGGTCCTTCGTCTTCCTTTGAAAGCTCGTCTGTTGGACAAAACAAAACTTCCTCATGGAAGATCACATCTCTACTGACTTCAATGTACCTTTGTCCAGGAACATAGATGTGGTAGGCCTTCGATCTGTCACTATAACCGACAAATATACCTTTCTTTCCGGAAGGCTCTAGCTTAGCCCTCTTTTCTTTTGGCACATGAATGTAGACTAGAGTGCCAAAAATTCTCGTGTGGTTAACTGCAGGTTTCTTGCTGATGAAGACTTCTTTTGGAGTCTTCTCCCCCAAGATAGCATGAGGGCTTCTATTTTGGATGTACACAACAGTACATGCAGCTTCAACCCCCAAGGATAAAGGAAGATCTAGATCAGTAAGCATGGCTTTAGCAGCTTCACATATAGTTCTATTCTTCCTTTCTGCAACCCCATTCTGCTGAGGGTTGTATGGTACTGTCAGCGCTTTCTTGAATCCTGCTTCTCAGCATAAATCATCAAACTCATTAGGTTCATTCTCACCTCCGTTATTTGATCTCAGGATATAGATGTGTCTGCCGGTTTGATTTTCAATCAGAGCCTTGAACTCTTTGAACCTGTCAAAAGTTTCACTTTTGGCCTTGAGGAAGTAAATCCATGACTTCCGAGAATGATAATCTATGAACAAGACATAATACAAACACCCACTCAAGGAGGGTGAAGACATAGACCCACAAATGTCAGAGTGAATCAAATCCAATATACCTTTAGATCTGTTCTTGCTTCTAGAGAAGGATTTCTTAGTATTCTTACGTAGAGCACATCCTTTGCAAATTCCATCATTTTTGGAAGAGACCTTTGGCATACCTGTAACCATCTTTTGCAAGCCTGGAAGAGCTGTATAGTGAAGGTGTCCAAACCTCCGATGCCACATCTCACATGGATCAATTGTGTGATGAACCAAAGCATGAGTGGAATTTTTGGAAGGCTTATAAAGACCTCTCTCCCGAACCCCAATTTGTACAACTGAGCTTAGTTTCTCATTCTTTGCCCATAGTAGGACTTTATTGTCCATGAAGAGGGCTCTGTAGCCCTTGTCTTCTAAGCCAGCAACAGAGAGAAGGTTCTTCTTCAAACCAGGAATATACAAGACATCATCAATATGTAAAACTGTACTTGAATCAAGTTGAAGTGAAGTTGAGCCAACTCCTTCAATCTTGTAAGTGGAGTCATCTCCAAGTTCCACTTGTTTAGTGAACTTCTTCTTTTTGTAGCTGGTGAGTGCTCCACGGTTACCTGTCATATGTCTGGAGGCACCACTATCTACTAGCCAAGAGTTGGCACTGTCGGTGATAAATCTAGAGAGAGCAGAGATCAGGTAGTACTCTCTTCTAGCTTCGTTTTCTTTTGTCATCCTAGTGTTCTTCTTCTTCTGCATCAGAAGCTTGGAATCTTCTTTGGTTTTTCTTCCTGGGATGCCTGCAATCCCTAGCAAAGTGCCCAAACTTGTGACAATTACAGCATTCCATTTTTGAAACATCAATGTGTTTACCTTGTGGTTTCTTTCCCTTCTTTTGCTAAGGGGAGGGCTTCTTGAACTTCTTTGTCTTTGCTGTAAGTGCAAGGTTCCCTTCCTTAGTTTCCTTGCCTGAAGTCCTTCCTTCTTCTTCCAAGCAATCATGCCAAAGCCTATCAAAGTTTGGATGATTCTCACGTCCACTTATATATGCCTCGAATTCGGGAGACCATCGACTACAGTCTGCACAAGATCATTGTCATCCACAGCAATACCAATAGCAGTGAGTTGATCTCTTACCCATGCAATCTTTGTGAAGAAGGGTCCAACTCCTTCATCCTTGCTCATCTTCAATGTTCGGAGCCTTTCCTTCAAAACTCTCTTCTGACTGGGAGCCTTCTTCTCATACAGGTTTGTCAAGGTGTCAAAGCATTCTTTGGCAGTCTTCAATGATGTGATGTTGGGCATCAAAGTTTCTTTGACAAAATCATAGATGATCCTGCTAGCCTTAGCCTGCTTCTTCTTGTAAGCAATTCTGCTAGCATTAGATGTTGGCTCTTCTATGGTGTTGAACACCATGTCATCAAGGTCATTTTCCTCTAGTATCGCTGTAAGCCTAGCTTTCCAGGAATTGTAGTTGGATGAACCTTGAAGCTCCTCTTTCGATCTGAAAATGTTGGTAGCCATCTCTGCTACTAGTCAATTGTCAAGTCTGCAAAATATCCCAAGGTCTAGGAAGACAACAATAATCTGCCTACTGGATCTTCACATGCTAAGCTCTGATACCATGTTGAATTTTAACATTAGCATGAATACTTTAAAATTTTGGAGGCTATTAGGTAACAAAAGAGAAGTGCAGTAGAAACAAAAAACACATCACACACATTGAACACAATAGTTTTTCACGGGGAAACCTTTAAAGGACAAAAACCCCAAAAGCATTAGTAATTCCTCTTAAATGAGATGATTGAGTTCAGAATAATAATTCATCAAACCCTAATGAGTTTGACCAAAAATGTCAAAAGAACAATTTTTGACAAAAAATCAAATTAGGGCTTGTTGCCCTAATTTCTTTGTTGCACGAAACGACCCAGATATGCTACAATCTGCTCAGGTTGCTGCCCGAGCCTATATGGAAGCAGCCCGAATATCTTAGGCGCTGCCCGGATGATCGGATTGCTACCCGGATGGCCTGCCTGTTGCCTGAAGGTCTGAGTGTTGCCCAGAAGGCCTGTCAACCTGCCCGAGCCTCTGTTGCCTGCCCGGAACCCTGCCCGAGAACTCTGTTGCCTGCCCCAGCTCTACCGGAGACCGCTGTTGCCTTGCTCAGGACCTGCTTTTTTCTGGCCGATACTTGCCCGGACCTACTGCTGCTAACTGAAACTTCTTTCTTCCTTCCCAAAAGCTAGACAAAGCTTCCCGAGCTCTTGTCTATGCTACCCGAGGTCACAGTGAAGTGTGGGAAGATGGGAGAGTGCTTCCCATGACCCTGTTGAGGTAGCCCGAGGGTGTTGCGGGCTGTCAAAACCCTGCTTAGGGTTTGCTGTGGGTGACTGAAGGCTGAGGAGGATGCCTTAAGCCTGCTCGTGTAGGGAATGCTGCTGCCTGTGAAGAGTCTGAAGGTAGCTGTGAAGGTAAAGAGGAATAAGGTGAAACCCTAGCACATGAAGAAAGAGTGAATGTTGCTATTGCTCTTTGTTGGTGAAACCCTAGTTTAGGGTTTAACTGCAATAAGTGTGGGTGCCCTCGCTAGAATCCTCCATGCTAGGGCATAACCACAAAATAACCTTCTCTTCAAAAGCAACGAAAAACTTCTTTGAGTAGTTGTGTGATCACGAGCAAGTGTGTGTATCAAAATGAAATGGATTGATCTTCTTTTATATCCTTTGAGTCACCTCTAAGTGGACCAAAACTTAAAAGAACAAAATAATAATATTTTATTCTTTTATAAACGACTTTTACCTTTAGTGGTACTAAAGGTCTTTTTGCGCTTTCATTTTGACTCCTTAGTGGTCTAAGGGTCCTTATGCATTTTTGACTTTTACTTTAGCCTTCTTCAAGTGCCCCTGTGGTCAAAACAAGTGGTCAAGGGGGTCCTTCATTCCCACTCAAAGTACATCATCATAAATAGAGAGAATTACTAATGCTTTTAGCTCACACTCCATGTGACACCAAGATCGAGTACTAAGGTGTCTTAACCAAGGGTAGCTAAGCCTTGGAGAAGATCACAAAGTCCACAGATCGAGGGTCAGAGTGTCTCACATGCCAGGACCCGGTCTAGGGCTTATAGTGATATCTTGGTAGAAAACCCGGTGCCTCATCCATAGGTTGCATAATTTTACCCAAGGTCAAATACTTGGTAATAGACCAAGCACCTCCATTCTCTCGGAGAATGGTCCTCAACCCCACGCTGAGTCCCTAGTCCTGGACTAGGTTAAATTCTTGGTAACTGACCAGGTGTCTATTCAAAGAATGGCCACTCAGCTCTAGATCAAGTCCCCGAGTACTGCACTGGTTCCACATCCTGGTCTCTGACCATATGTCACCATTCAACAGAATGGTCACTCAGTTCTAGACTGAGTCCCCCAGTACTGGATTTGTGCCACATCTTGCTCCCTGACCAGATGTCTCCATTCAACAGAATGGCTATCAACTCAAGGTTGAGTCCCCCAGTGCTGGACTGGTTCCACATCTTGGTCCCGGACGAGATGTTCCCATTTTCCTAAGAGAATGGCTGTCGATGCTGCTCAGGAAAAATCAACAATGAAGTGCTCACCTGAGGTGTGGGAGTTTGCTGGTCTCCCTGCTTTGACTCATGAGACTTCCTGAAGGCCCTCTCAAAAAAGTCTTACCTCTCGCCTCACAACAACTCTCCTTTGGGTAGGAAAGTATATTTGAAAGGCCTTCAAAGTCTCATCACACCCAACAAAAATCCCCTTTTCTACTGTGGGCTCCAACTTTGTCCTCTTCTCTGAAAGGACACGTAAATAAGTTAGGCATGCAAAACTCTTAAAATTACCAATCTTAGGCTTCTTCCTTGTAAAAGCCTCCTCTGGAGTCTTACACTCCAAATCCCTATGGGGACTCTTGTTTTGAATATACACACCTGTATTGCAAGCCTAGGCCCAAAGAAAGAAAGGAAAACTATGATCATGAAGCACTGCTCTCGTTGCTCCAACAATGGCCCAGTTCTTTCTCTCTGCAACCCCATTTTGCTGTGCGTTATATAGAACTATCAACTGTCTCCTGATTCCCTCCTGTGCACAAAACTCATTAAATGCCTTGGAGTTATACTCACCCCCATTGTTTGAATGCAACACCTGGATCTACCTTCCTGTTTGGTTCTCCACAAGAGCTTTGAACTCTTGGAACTTCTGCAAGACTTCTTTTGACTCCTTGCTCCTCAGATTGTAAATCCTGGTCTTCCTGGAGAAGTCATCAATGAATGTCACATAATATTCATAACCAGTCAATGATATAGAAGACATCAAACCACATAAATCAAAACGAACCAAATTAGGTGTCCCTGTCGATCTACTGTCGGAAATAATGTCTTGGCGTACTTTCAAAGAGCACCCCCTTGCACACATCACTATGCTCTGTGCTAAACTCAGGCTAGCCTGTCACCATATCTCTCAACATCCTTAGAGCTGGCTAATTCGTTTCAATTTATCTCACTTCTTTTCAATTTATTAGCTGTAAAAATAAATTTCTCAATCATTCAAATAACTTCTTTTCATATTGCTGTTCATACTTTAAATTCTGCACTTCATATACAACAATTAAACTAGTGTGATTTTATTTCAACAATTGCGCAAATCTTAAGCTCTCTTAGGCTAATTCGTTTCACCCCTTTGGTTAGCTATTTTTGCATGCTTACTATTGTTGAGATCTACTTCATATAGTCACATTCTTGTATGTGTTAGTGCTCTTGATTCCTAGAATTATATGGTCTTAGATCAAGTAATTATCATTAAACAAAATCCATATCTTTACTTTGTTAGATCTGAAACTATATGCTTACTGTTGCTAGCACACATACACTTACACATTTGATGATTTCATGTCAATATTGCTTGGACTAACACATCTTGATCATTTCACGTCAATATTACTTGGAGAAACAATTGCCTTCAATGCATCATGTTCTTATTTCAGTAAATACGAATTTGTGAAACCATTTCATGGTTGATATAGTATTTGGCAAGTTTGCTTCACTTCTTGTTCAAGTAGTAAATAGATGCTGATGCTCTTCTTTCATGACATGGTTATTCAATGATGTGCATTTATTCACAACTTGTGTGCTATGCTCTTGAAAGCAGGTTAAAATGTGCAGAATTCCTATTGTTGGTTGTAGGAAATGTGCTCCCTTCCTCAAGTAAGTTTATAGAAAATATAGAAGATGAAGAAGGACAAGAGGAGCCATCAAGAATAGAGAGCGTACAAGATGACATTTTAGAACTTCTTGGAGAAGAAATTGCATCTCTATTATGGGCAGCAGGTCAACTGTGGTCATCAGTTGACTCTGAAAGAAAGCAAACTTCATTACAATTTCAGGCTCAACAGTTGTTAGACTGTCTGGATTCTAAAGGATGATGACTCTTGCATTGACATTGTACCATGTTTGAATCTTTGCTTGCTTTTTATTTTGATTTAAGTTTATGCGAGATTCTGATTGGTATGCTTATCTGTTTTAATCTGTACTTTATGGGAAGGATTTACTATGCAGCATGCTGCCTTGTTCTCAGACATCGCTGGCCTTCCTGCCAGCTAGAATAACTACCAAATAGTCCACTTTGAGGTAACACAGGCCCAATTGCAGAAGCATCTGAAAGCCAACTTCATCGGCAGTGCAATGCCAGCTTGTCAACTTGTTAGCAACTGTATTTTTTGCAGAAGCTTGCTTCATTTTGTTCATCAGTTAGAGAACAGTCGTGTGTCTTTTTGATCATTCTATGTTGAGATGATCTCACAATTGTATCAGTATTGTGATTCCTTCCTAGTATTTTCTTGAAACTAGTCATACATCAGGCAAGTTGAATAGTTGCATGAGAGATTATACAAGATCTAAAGCGAAAGGCAAAACTTGTAACATATTATTGGAATACTTTGCACATCGTGAGTTGTCAGCGGCTTTGTTTGCTGTAATCATAGCTTTGTGTGCTGTAATCATGGGAACTCTGTGCCAAATATATTTGTTTGAAAATGATATGGCAGTAAAAGCTGGAATATAGTTAATGTTGTCATAATTGTAAAGTATCATACTAGAAATTTTTTGTACCGAGAGTAGCGAGGTAATCTACAGGCCAGGCCAGTATGGGGGAGATGTTGTCACATAAAGTAACGTAACGCATAATGTGATGTACCAAAAATAAAAAGTAACCAAAAAAATTTATGTTGGCTTATAAAATAAAAAATGCTTATAAAATAAAAAATGAAAACCAAATAAAAAATAATGAAAAAAAATTCATATCCGCTCATGAAATAAAAATTTAAAACCAAATAAAAGGCCATTAAAAATTTAAAAGCAAATAAAAACTCATTAAAAAAATCCATTTTGATTAAAAAAATAAAAACAATAGATCCATATTAAAACCGGATACATCAAGCATGGAGAAGGATCAAATTTCCTTTGTGGAATTGTAAAAAATTGAAGTTAAAAACAAATAACAGCTCAAGAAATTGGATGCCTCTCGGTGCTTGATAGATCCAGGGTTAGGATGGATCTATGCTGGTTATATTTGCAATGAAACAAGTGAGGTGCTCTATAGCTTGTGTAAAAAAAATGACATTCAAAATGTTGAATTTAAACACATGCAAGTATAGGTCCATCTTAACCCCATATCTATTTACTAGGAGAGGTTTATAGCTAGGGGTTTTTATCTCTCTCGGTGCTTGATAGATCCACATTACTTTGTGGGTAAATGTAACACCAAAAAAATGCCAATACAAGAAGGTTTACTTTACATAAATAGAAAGGTCTATTAAGCATCGAGAGGTTTGCACCTAAAACTTTGTGATCATTCTTGGTACATAATACATCTAGGACTAATATGGATCTATGTTGTGCTAGTTCCATGCTAAAAGTCATTACAAATCTCCTAGAGTTGTCCTTCAGATGACTTATTTTTTTATTTATTTATTTTTATATAAAAGTGTTATTGTTTTTCTGAATAAAAGTTATGTTATCTCTTCAGCCATGACCAATTAGGTAACGACAACTATAATGATCACCAACTTGTGAATTGAAGGCCAGGACCAATCACAAAGCAAAACTCACAAAAATATAATCTCTATAAGTATATCCTCCCCTCTATTGAAGATTCTTCTTGTTGCTTAATTATCAAAAAAGGTGTATGCTCCCCTCTATTGAAGATTCTTCTTGTTGCTTATTTTATCAGAAAAGGTGTAGGTGGTCGAAGAGTTTTCTTGACAGAGGTGGAGGTATTTTTAATGATGGGGAATCATGACCACCTCCAACGACAACGATGTCCCATCAACAACAATATTTGTTTCTTGTTGCGACGTTGATCTTGCTTTTCTTAACTTTTATGTCTTGCATTGTGATATCTGTCCAAATAACACTTGTCTCAATCCTTGTTGCATGATTGATTGCAGCGAAATTCTCTCTATATTTGCAACACTAAGAATTCAAAAAGATTAACTAGATGCATCGAAAGTGCATATAGAAATTTGGAGATTTTCCAAACTCACGTAACCTCTATAAATATTTTCTCTCTTCAACTCGAAATTTCTCTTGGTGTTCAATTCTTAGAGATGCAATTGGTGGAAGAAATCGTCATATGAAGGTGTGTGGGATTTATCTAAGGACGAGGATTCATGCACTCCAAATGATAGAGAAGATGTACACCTCCATACAAAGTTGTTTTTCGTTGCAGAACCTTGAGAGTTGATCCTGTTTTTCTACATCTCTTCCAATATGATTGCTATTTGAATCAGTGTTACCAACATCGGCTGAGAAATCGCCAATGTCCAGAAAATTGTGATTTTTTTCGGCTAGCCGATTTTTCTCCAAAAAATCACAGAAAAATTTGGGTCGATGTTTGCTGAGAAATCGCCAATTTTTGCCGGAAAAATCACGAGTCGATGCAAAAAATTGCCCGTGGTGGACCGGGCCAAAAAAAGACGGGTTTAAGTTGGTTTTTTTCCTATTTTTTTTGCTCATTTGGACTCTAAAAATGATTGAGAGGTGAGCTAAGAGACTGAGAGGGAAAGTGAAGAGACAAACAAAGAATTTAGGCAACATTTTCTTCACCATCAAGCATCAAATTGAAGATTGGATCTTGTCATTTGGGGTTTTTGTCCACATTTATCACATCTGAAGGTAAGTAAAAAATTTGACCATCATTTCTCATTTTTCCAAGAGGGATTCTTGTTGATTTATGTTGCCAATTAATTCTCCATATTCAAAAACGATTTTTATATGGTTTTAAGCATTCTTTTTGCAACTGTTATGTATTTTGCATGCCAAAAAACGCTTTGGCATTTTTTTATCTTGCCCTAGATCCTTATAAATCCTCATAAAAATGTCTTTATTTTTCCTCGTCAAATTAGTGTTTCAATGCTCAATATTTCTTGGAATTCTTCTTGTGTTTTACATTTTCATTAATCACAAATGCTAAAAAACGTTTTTTTTTCTTGCCTTGGGTTCAAACTTCAAGTTCAAAGTATCAAGATTCAAGCTTCATTTTGTCCATAATAACTCCACATACAAGATGCCAAAGGCTTTGGATCCATTTTGGGAGTGGGGCACACTTGTTGACCCACTAAATCAACAAATTTTCACTTGCAATCTATGTGGGAAAATAATGACAGGTGGGATAAGTAGGCTGAAATACCACCTTGCACAAATGACAGGGCATGATGTGGTTCCTTACAACCAAACAACTCTGGAATTCATTGCTAAGGCCACACAAGCGATTGAGGGCACTGCGCTCAGGAAACAATACAAGGAGGTTGTGAGGAATCAAATTGCTTCAAGATCCAGGCCCACAGTAGGAGTAGGGGCCAGTGGGACAAGTCCAGATACTGATACCCACTCCACACAGTAGTCAACATCGCCTTTCATTATATCTTCAAGATGCAACCCTGGTGGACAACCTTCTATAAGGTTCATGGTGAAAGTAAATGAAAAAGCAGAGACACACAAATCTATTGGTCGATGCTTGTTATGGAGTGCTATTCCATTTAACTTTGCAAAGAACCCATTTTATTTGTCCATGTTTGAGGCGACTGCTATAGTTGGACTGGGGTTTAAGCCCCCTAGTTATGAGGAGTTGAGAGGGCCCATCCTTTAGGATGAAAAGGCTGATTGCACTCATAGATTGGAGGAGCTTCAAAGATCATGGGACTTAACATGATGGAGTGTGATGTCAGATGGTTGGATTGATATGAGGGGTATGACACTTCTCAACTTCTTGGTTCATTGCTCCAGGGGGATTATGTTCATGAGATCTGTGGATGCATCTGCACATGTCAAAGATGTGGCTTTACTATGTGGCTTGTTGGATGAGTTCATCCAAGAGATTGGGTCGCAGCATGTTGTCCAAGTGATAACAGATAACGCTGCGAATTATGTGGCTGCTGGTAGGATGCTCATGGCCAAGTATCCTACACTATTTATTGACTCCTTGTGTTGTCCATTGTCTTGATTTGATTTTAGAAGATTTAGGGAAGATTGACTAGATTAAGGATACTATTGATTCAACGTGGAGCATCACAAAATTCATATACAACCATGCAACATTGCTTAGCTTGATGAGAAAGTTCACAGGTGACAAAGAGTTGGTGCGTCTTGCCATCACATGCTTTGCCACTAACTTTATTTCTCTTTAGTCATTCTTGAATTCTATGTGGGACTTGCAGGCGATGTTCTTTTCACCAGAGGCATGCTTTATCATTTAGCACTAGACCAGAGGGGCAAGCCACATTCAGGCTAGTTGCATATGATGAGAGTTTTTGGGGTGTGGTGAAGGAGGTGTGCACTATCACCGAACCTTTGGTAAGGGTTCTCCACTTGGTTGATGGGGAGAAGCCCGCAATGGGCTATACCTATATGAGGCCATGGATAGGGCCAAAGAATCCATCCGTGCTTATTATGAGGATAAGGGAGATTAGGGGCAGGAGAGACGACATATGGTATGGGTGGTGATTGTTGCGCGATGGAACCACACACTCCATCGCCCCATTCATGCTGCAGGGCTATACCTCAACCCTGCGTTTGCTTAATCCTGTGGCTTTAGATTTGATGGAGAGGTTATGTCTGGATTCTATGAGTGTGTCCAGAGGATGGTACCTGGTGCAGCTGAGTGTACACAAATTTCCCAAGAGTTGGAAATGTATAAGAGAGCCACACGATTATTTGGGTTTGATATAGCAATAAATGATAGGACCGACCTGATGCCAAGTAAGCTTCACCTAGTTTCAAACTTTCAACTTTCAAGTTTAAAATTTCATTTTCTCTTTCTAGTTATTTGCTTTAAATTTTATTTTCGTTTCTCATGTTTATTTTATTCATAATTTCATTGTAGATATTTGCACAACAAAATTTCAATCCAAAATCCGACACCTTGCATGTCTGAAATTCGACACCTCTCTGTCGCATCTTCGACACATAAACTTTTTTTTGCTGTCGGTGGCGTAACGTCGGATATTCGACTTGCTACCAAAGTGGGTCGATGATCCGACATACCATAGTGTCACCTATTCGACAGTTTTCTCTTTCAAATTGTCACTCAAAACTTGCATAAACCATCGGAAATTCAACGCCCTCCGACACTTAAAGGGTCGGCCTTTCGACGGGCATAAGTGTCGGATGCGTGGCGCCGTCGTCGGTGATTTTATCCAAAAAGCGTCGGATTTTCGACTCCTACCGACACATGAAGCGTCGGTCGTCCGACGGGCTGAAGTGTCAGAGTCATGACACTGCCATCGGAAGGTTGATACAGAGCGTCGGTTGATCGTCACCTTCATGTGTCGGATGTTTCATAGAAGCGTCGGAACACCGTCGAAAAAGCGACGCCTGTTGGTAGATTTAACAAAAAAAAATTGAAAGATTTCACTTAGAAAAGTTGATCACAAAAATAAATTGTATGTTTTTTCAAAGTTTTTTTGCTTAAAACTCCTACTCTAGCTTTGTCAATGCATTCTAATGATGTTTTTAAGTTATGGCATGATATGTTTGGGCATATTAACTTACGTTAATTGCATCAATTAATCAAACAAGACGGCATAGTGGGGTTGCCACCTATATCCTTCTTAGATGGAGTTTGTCCAATATATACTCTTGGTAGGCACCTTGAAGAGAGATTTGAGAAAGGAAAGTGTCACGTCCCCGTCCCTCAACCGGCGAAGAGGACGCGACGAACATCAACAAATCAATCGGGCAAACCGCCCCATGAACATAGACAGAAAACAAATGCTGAAATTGGGAGCTTTAACAGGCATCATAACAGGAATGCCAAGCATACAAGAATGCACAGATGCATAATCCTTTAATTATACAGCGGAAACAAACATACATTCCAGCATTGAACATGTTCATCTTTTCACATAATACAGTATATAAATTGCAGAGGTGAAGTAAACAACAACACTTATCTCTTGATGAAGAATCCACCCGCAACCAGCTACGTCGCTGTAACGTTCCACCCAACCATAGGCCAGCGTGCTCATCAGTCTCTCAGCAACGCTGCCACCCCCGAGCTGGGCATGGTTCCTCCGGAATAAGGGTCAATTGCAAGCTTATACATAGCCAAGGGGCACAAACAGCAAACCAACACAGCTGGGTTTCGCAGGCTTTCAACAGACAAGCCAAGCCAGCACAGCCCGAAGACTAACCATTGCACTCAGGCAATTACTCAGCTGTCACAGCTTAAACCGGGAAAACGAATTCTGAGTCATTATTGGCCCTATCGTGGCCAAAATGACTCTCACTCGAATTTACAACAGCCCCAGACGTAACAGTAATGACATTCACAACAGGGGGAAAACTACAGCCCCGAATCTATCAGTGAGCACAACTTACAGCCGGAAAAAAAAACGACCCAAATAGCCTGTGAGACAACCCAAAAACGTGAATGGCCCTTCACAGCCAGTCGTGGATGTAAGAGCACGGCTCTCAGCTCTCCATGTGCGCCCCAAACAGAAGAATACCTGGGCGTGGTTAAACAATCCGAACCAGCAAGGAAAGGAACAGACAATGGAGGCCCTGCGTGAGGAAAAACGGCTCCGTTTTTGTCCGTGGATGCACACACAGCAGGAAGGACGCGAATTTGCGGTTCGTGGGTGCTCAGCGACTCATGGAGAGAGGAAGAAAAATCTGCGTGAGACCAAAAACGCCCAAAGCCTGTGCGTGAGGAGCCAACAGACCAAAATCGTGGTGAGAGTGAACTGACCAGGGAAGAGTGCGTGAGGGAGAAGAATGGGCAGACGTGGGTGGAGTGGGCAAGTGGGTAAGGCTGACAGCCTGCCACAACCACCACCACTTCAGCAATAACTTCCCCAACCACCAGCTAAAGCATTAAAGAGGTTGACAAGGTTGGGTGAGACAAAAGGTGACAAACAACAAAGGTGGTGAAACATGGGTTTTTCCCCCATAACCAAGGTTTGACATCCCCCACCCCTTATCCTTTGGAACCATGCCCTTTTCATTCAACGTTGCACGGTCGTAGCTGGTTGTGGTTTTAGTTTTATTTGATGCGCGTGTTTACATGATGTCAAATTATAAGGTGCCGGATAGCACGACAAACCATCAGCAAATATCCCCATTGCCGAACATACACAACCAAATCGATGGTGGGGCTTTTGCCTTGAGCTCCTCACCATGATTAATTACATTATATACATCATGCAAACGGGGTCGAAACTGGGGGCATCACATTCCCCTCCCCCTTGGAATAACATCGTCCTCGGTGTTCCATTACATATATACAATATATATACAACTGCACATCAAAATTACAAAATTGCAGATTTGTTCCACGTTCAATCATCTACTTTGAACGTTCACGATCAAGCCTCTCGGCTTCTATGGACTTTTCCTGCTGGTTCTCAGCTTCTTGCTGATCCCGAAGTTTAGGAACTTTGCGGCTATTGCCCTCATCATGTTCCCTCATCGGACAGTCCCGGCGTAAATGATGTCCTCCGCATCTCCAGCATCTCACTGTCTGCTTCATCCTTTCCTGCTCAATTTCCTTTGAGTCTTCATGCCTGGACCATTTCTTATCGGGTCGCTTGGACAATTGTCCCATTGCCGATCCACCTTCCTTTCCTTTGCCGATTGCTCCCAGAAGGCTTTTCACCTCCCTTTGCAAACCA
Source organism: Pseudotsuga menziesii (assembly GCA_001517045.1). NCBI lineage: Eukaryota > Viridiplantae > Streptophyta > Pinopsida > Pinales > Pinaceae > Pseudotsuga > Pseudotsuga menziesii. The sequence continues at coordinate 478,044 of LPNX010236073.1, forward strand.
ATAGAGTCTTGCAAAATCTGGTGGTTCATTTCACTCTGCCTTTTCTGTATCCTGAGCATCTCTCCAAGATTCTCTTGGGTCTTGGCAATCACTTGAAGGAGACTTCCAGCTAAGTCCAACAACTTTTGATCTGCTGCCATGATCAACGTGCACCACCTGGTTTCACTTTTCTCACCTGTGGAATGCACCATTGAAAGTCTATCAGACCAAACATAATATAGATATCAAAATCAGTTAGTTAATTACCCAATTGGCATGACAGTCCAAGTTCCATTAAGGAAACTTTCATATTTTTCATGCCTTTCCCCAACAGG
>LPNX010236073.1:479118-504118 GCA_001517045.1 Pseudotsuga menziesii
TGAGTTCGCTGCGGAGCTAGGAACACCTACACTAGAACTAGCCTGACTTCTATAACACCCACACACACACCCAACACAAGGAATCAGTCCCTTCTCTGCTACACAGTCCCTCAGGCCCTGCATTCCCTTCTAGTGCTATCCCGGGGTTGTGGAGAAGAAAGCCAGCCCTCTAGCTCTGTCTGTGTGGTTTCCAATCACCAGGTTTAAGCAAACCAAGGCCCCATCCCTGTTTCCTATTTACGTTTCATATCCACACACGTCTCACTGACATAATCCAAACCATCTCACTCATGTTATCATCAAACATGCAGTGCAGATGAGACATTTTCAAAATGTCTAATGGAGTTTCACCCGAAACCCATTTCCAAGGGAAAACCTTCCCATGAAGTTTGGCTTTGCAGGCCATCGCACATGGTCTTCCTGCAGTGTGTACCCCTCACACATTCATCCAATAGCCAAACAGTTAATCATCACCTGATACCACAATCCAATTGATCGTTTCATAACCAAGCAATGTTCTATCTACTACAGAAATTGACTTGCTCAATTGTGGGTCTCTTGTAAGCAGCATTACTATGCCCATTATAATTTTATGCTTACTATCATAACATGAATACCCACTTACCATGTGTCCCTCCTGACACAATCTCACACAAGCCAACAATGATTAGTAGCTGTTAGTACCTCTTGAATCCGAAATCCACGATTCGAATTTAACAACCCGTACCAACTAATTTTCACAGCCATGAGACTTTTTCTCATAAATGGTAGATTTTGGCATCGGTCAGGGTCTTACCTCTCACTGCCATGCTCGAATAATCTACCTGAAACATAAGCTTCAAACATCCAAACACAAGCTTATGCAAGCCAACAATGGCTAGTGGTTGTCAGCAATTTCTCAAATCCGAAATTCACAATTCGAATCCTAACAACCTATTATGCATATTATATGGTAGATTCAGGCATTGGTCAGGATCTTACCTCTCAATGCCATTCTCGAAGGAATCTACCTGAAACATGAGCTTCAATCAACCAAACACTTGGTAAGTCTGGATGCATATAACTTTTCATTGCTACAACCATTACTAAAGCATTTTCAGAATTTATAAAATTTGAATACTTCCAGCTATTAGTCACATCAATATTATCAAAGCTCATTTACTTTGTGCAACCATTATCATGCTAACATTGCAAGGTATAGTCATATCATTCATGCAATTAGATGAAGGTTTAGATACTCTTACTTCACAAGCGTATCATTCATACCACCTTGCTCTTCAATAGAGCATTTCTGGCAGCCACTTGATCATGACTATCCTGCATTCATGACAGCCTTCAAAACAGTTCCAGAATTATCATTAATTCATCTTTTCAGTCATTAGTTCTCCATAATATCACATGCATTCATCTCAATGCATTCATGCCATACACCACAACATTTCACCTACACTTATGCAGTCAGTCATTCACACCCTTCATAGGCATACATCCATTGCATAACAACAAGATTCATAAAATCTTCTTAATGCATGTCCATTCAACGCTACTTTGCATTGATTCAGGAATACTATGCATTCAACCATACCATGGCCTAACCATGACTACCTCATGTAGGATGCATTATTATAATCATTATCATTAACATGTATAGGCATGACACCTTTCTATATTCCCATATTCACATGGTGTGAGGTCTCTTACCTGGACCAATCCATGGAATTTGTCATAAGCAAACTCTTACCTGCATGGGTCGTACTTACACCCTTTCCATGACCAGTGTGGTGGTCCTTTGTAGGAGATTGTCACATTTGCTCACCAACTTTTGTTATGGACTTGTTGCCTTATCCCTTTTCCAGAGGGTTGCTGGTTTCATTCATCAGCATTAGCAACATATTCATCCGGGTCCATGTCATCGTTGGTTTGTCCACTAATGCCAACATCAAAACAATGATTATCATCAGTGGTTCATTATACATATATATATTCCAATATTCTTACCAATCATACAATATCCTATGCATGCAATACATATCCTCATGCATTTCAAGCATAAACTCAGGAAATGTAGTTATAATCAGCAAGATAGGGTCTAATGAAAACTTCCCTTTCAAACCCCTCATCTTCTCGTGGAATTCCTTTTCCACACAGCAACTGATTGACTTCACAGTCCTTGCTGCCCCTGGGCATGCAACTGTCCAGATTTTTCCATTTGACAACAACGACCATCCTTAGCACTTTTCTGCTTCATGCTCAGATTCTGGTCACTTATCCTTGTTCCTTGCTGGATAAGCTTTCCAACGCCTATTCACACGCGTCATTCCGTCCTCGGATGTGAAAACCACACCCCTTCTAAGAATGAAGAATTTCACTAATCTCGACACTTTCATTACACTACTGCAAAGTAGAATTTTCACATTTTTCTAATGATCTCAGAACCATTTTGGCAGCTGCATTTTCGGCATCCCTTTTGTCCTTTGTGAAATCCCTCTGATTCGAACTCTTGCCTAAAACACAGGATTTTCCTTCCACAAGAACGACTGTCTCAAGGGACGATGGGGGTCAAGGGGGCTTGCCCCCTTGTGGCTTCCGCCACTGCAGGGCGGGTCGAGAGCAGCGCCCTCGTTTTTTTTTTTTTTTTTTGGTAAATTGTTGATTTTCGCGCAATCTGGCGCATTAGCTCGCTGCCAATTTCTCATTTTCAACCCCTGAAAATCCTCAAAATTTCACTGAGAAACAGCTGAAATCGGCTGAGAAATATCATAGAAAAACTCAAAATTTTCCCTGTGCAAATCGGGTGTCGGCTGACTCTCTGATCGGCTATCGGAACCATCATCTCATTCGCTGAATCGGCTCCTAAACCGATCTCGCAGCCGCAGAATCGGCTCCTCGGAAGCTCTAATCTTCCGCAGTGGCGGCTCTCCGGGAGTTTCAACCCTTCCGCAACTGCGGCTCCCCGGAAGCTCCAACCTTCCGACGTATCGGCTGACTTCACATCGGATGCTGAACCGCTTTTCATCCGCAATGGCGGATGTCTACTTCGTCAACTCTTCCGATCGGCGAACTATCCTTGAGCCTTAACCCTTTTTGACGTGTCGGCGATCGGGGGAATCTCCCATCGGAAGACTTAACCATTTGGGCTTCCGCAACGGCGGACGGAAACTTCATCAATTCGCCCGCAACGGCGAACGCCCACTTCGCTAGCCCTTCCGATTTGCACTTACGTTGGACGTCGGCGGACTCTCGGAACATCGGACGTCGGCTGACTCTCCCTTCCGATTTTTCCAACACTTAGCCAAATTTTCGATTTTCCAAAATTTCTTCTTCGTCGGCAATCGGATGACTCTCGCATCGGATGCAGGATTGCTTCGCCATCCGCAACGGCGGATGGAATTCTTTACCAATCCTTAAGCAACGGCGGAAGTTCACTTCCTTCAATGGCCCGACCGTTCCATACTTAGCCGGATTTTGAAATCTTTATGCGGCGTCGGTGATCGGACGGATCTCGAGTTGGATGCGAGATTGCTTCACCGGCCGCAACGGCGGATGGAAAGATCATTGTCTCACCCGCAACGATGGAGGTTAACTCCGTGAACCCTTCCGCAACGGCGGACAGGAACTTCACGAAACCTTCCGCAACGGCGGGTAGGAACTTCTCCAGTTCTTCCAACTGTTCACACTTAGCCAAATTTTCTCAAAATTTTTGCTGCTCTGCTGAACAAAGAAGGTAATTCTACCTTCTGTCGCTGCACCTTCTTGGCCCATAGAGGCCCATTGCTGCAACCATGGCTCTGATACCACTCTGTCACGTCCCCGTCCCTCAACCGGCGAAGAGGACGCGACGAACATCAACAAATCAATCGGGCAAACCGCCCCATGAACATAGACAGAAAACAAATGCTGAAATTGGGAGCTTTAACAGGCATCATAACAGGAATGCCAAGCATACAAGAATGCACAGATGCATAATCCTTTAATTATACAGCGGAAACAAACATACATTCCAGCATTGAACATGTTCATCTTTTCACATAATACAGTATATAAATTGCAGAGGTGAAGTAAACAGCAACACTTATCTCTTGATGAAGAATCCACCCGCAACCAGCTACGTCGCTGTAACGTTCCACCCAACCATAGGCCAGCGTGCTCATCAGTCTCTCAGCAACGCTGCCACCCCCGAGCTGGGCATGGTTCCTCTGGAATAAGGGTCAATTGCAGGCTTATACATAGCCAAGGGGCACAAACAGCAAACCAACACAGCTGGGTTTCGCAGGCTTTCAACAAACAAGCCAAGCCAGCACAGCCCGAAGACTAACCATTGCACTCAGGCAATTACTCAGCTGTCACAGCTTAAACCGGGAAAACGAATTCTGAGTCATTCTTGGCCCTATCGTGGCCAAAATGACTCTCACTCGAATTTACAACAGCCCCAGACGTAACAGTAATGACATTCACAACAGGGGGAAAACTACAGCCCCGAATCTATCAGTGAGCACAACTTACAGCCGGAAAAAAAAAACGACCCAAATAGCCTGTGAGACAGCCCAAAAACGTGAATGGCCCTTCATAGCCAGTCGTGGATGTAAGAGCACGGTTCTCAGCTCTCCATGTGCGCCCCAAACAGAAGAATACCTGGGCGTGGTTAAACAATCCGAACCAGCAAGGAAAGGAACAGACAATGGAGGCCCTGCGTGAGGAAAAACGGCTCCGTTTTTGTCCGTGGATGCACACACAGTAGGAAGGACGCGAATTTGCGGTTCGTGGGTGCTCAACAACTCGTGGAGAGAGGAAGAAAAATATGCGTGAGACCAAAAACGCCCAGAGCCTGTGCGTGAGGAGCCAACAGACCAAAATCGTGGTGAGAGTGAACTGACCAGGGAAGAGTGCGTGAGGGAGAAGAATGGGCAGACGTGGGTGGAGTGGGCAAGTGGGTAAGGCTGACAGCCTTCACAACCACCACCACTTCAGCAATAACTTCCCCAACCACCAGCTGAAGCATTAAAGAGGTTGACAAGGTTGGGTGAGACAAAAGGTGACAAACAACAAAGGTGGTGAAACATGGGTTTTTCCCCCATAACCAAGGTTTGACATCCCCCACCCCTTATCCTTTGGAACCATGCCCTTTTCATTCAACGTTGCACGACCATAGCTGGTTGTGGTTTTAGTTTTATTTGATGCGCGTGTTTACATGATGTCAAATTATAAGGTGCCGGATAGCACGACAAACCATCGGCAAATATCCCCATTGCCGAACATACACAACCAAATCGATGGTGGGGCTTTTGCCTTGAGCTCCTCACCATGATTAATTACATTATATACATCATGCAAACGGGGCTGAAACCGGGGGCATCACAGAAAGGCTAAGAGAGTCACATCACTTCTTGATTTTGTGCCCGGTGACATTACTGGTCCCTCTCCTCACCCATCTATGAATAAATAAATATACGTTCTAAGTTCTAACCTTTATTGATTACATGTCTATATACACAGGGGTCTACTTCTTAAAACACAAAGTTGATGTGTTTGCTTTTCTTCGAGATTTTAAAGCTCTTGCAGAGAAACAATCTGGTAAGGGGATCAATATCCTTCACACAGATAATGGTGGAGATTATTCCAATAAATATGTAAATAATCTATATCCTTTTCATTTACAGTTCTTTACCTGACAACTCTTACGACATATCAGTATAGTATGCTTCTATATATCCTTTTCATTCTAGAGCACACACTTTGCCGGTGATCATTGAATTTTATGCATCAAAATAATCTAATTAGTGTTTTAGATATGATAGATTTTCACTCAACATGTCCAAATGAGTGATGATATAGAATCATTTTGTCAAACATATAACTAAAATGCATGCTCAAGTCCAAGTCAACCGAAGGATTAAAATGTAAAATATAATTAGTTTGTGGATGCCCAATGGAGATATAAATCACTCGAGAAGAACTTAGGACAATATAAATGATAGAAAAATAATTTAGTTGTCAATTAAAAATAAGGGCCAGAGAGAAGTTCTGTTATTTACAAAGAACTTCATAAATACAACAAGTGCAGAAAAAGTGATTGATATGCTATATCATATAGTGCAATAGCATATCGAACCTTAAGGAAGAAAAGGCCAACTAGGTCAAAAGGGTAAAAAAAGGCATGACCTTTTCCAAAATATAAAATTGGTCAAAAGTTCCAGGGAATTCCAAAAAGTAGAGGTTAGAGGTGCTCTACAGTCAACAACGTTGTCAAAATTAGGGGAACTATCACAACCTCTCACATTTGTATCTGTGTCTACTACTTCTCTTGGACCATCATATAACATGAAATCCTTTGCAGTAGTCAGGAAATAGAGGGATAAACAACTAGGTATGGCAACTCTTTCTACCTTAGTGACTGGAATCAATTCAAGTGATCTTGGTTTGTAGAATGAACAGGTCCAACCTTCAATTTCGTTTGGCCAAGATAGATCAAACTCTCTTCTTATGGTCCCCATTGCAAGAAGAGTTGCATCAATTGGAAGTATTACAGATTCAGTAACACCTTTGAACATTAACAGTTCTTCCATCGAAACAACACATATGCCTAGTTTGGTAGCTAAGGTAGATCAACCTGTTGCAATTGTTAGCGGATCCTACACACTAGGGTGGTGGATCCAGTAACAAAGCTAAAATCAAGTTATATGCAACATAATTTCATTCTATGATTGTTCAATAGAAGAGACATATGATTGTCTTTGATCCTTTAAATAGTTGTTGGGATTTTGGTAAATGTATGCTTGCTTGTCCTTTTATGATTGGTTGAGAATCTATAAATGTTTGTGAAGTTCCTCTTGCAATTACAATACTGAATCATGTGGAAGCACCATTATTTGCAAATCAATGGATCTAGCAAAATATTTCATGTGAAGAAGATGCTCTGATATAGGCTTGCCTATGGATTCATAGGGGAAACTTATCAAATATATTACTATTTCTTCTTTGAATTTATGGTAAAATGATGGGTGGATTCTAGGGTTTCATGCACATGCAAGATTGATGCTAGCATTTTTGGAAGAACACAAGCACAAAGAGGATCTAGGGTTTTCTTAGTTGCTCCATTGGTAAAGTTTGGTGAAATTATGCTTCTATGGATTGAATGGTGGTTGTAATGCTGCGTTTTCTTTGAATTAGGGCTTTTTACCAGCTTTTGTCAACTTTTACATGTTATAAAACATCCTCTTGAAGGATTTTTCTCTTGTTTGTCCTTAGATCTTTGAATTTTTCCCTAATTAGGATCCTCCAACAAACCCTAGAGGTTGTTTTTGGAAGTCGTAGTTGGTGAGCCTTAGGGAAATATTCCAAGAGGGAGGATGATCACCATCCCTCATGGCCTTGGGTTTGAAGTAAATTTCACAAAAACCCTAAGATTTGTCATTTTGATCAAAATTTAGTATTTCATGTGTAAATAGACGCATTTGCGTGATTAGTGTAGTGTTAGATTAGATCTGTGTTTTTATAAACTAGAAAACCTTAGAAATTTATAAAATTCAATAGTAAAAAAATAACAACCATTTTCAAATTCTAAGGCACCCTCAAATTTTTGCCTGCTTATTTATCCCTAGATCCTCCAATGTGTCACTTATCTTCTTGTCTACATCCACGAACTTGAGAAGCAACCTAAAAAAACTAGTCAAAAGTCATAGTTAGGGTTTCATATTTGACATGTTTCATGGGTTGGGATAATTTGGCCTTAATAAAATGTTACTTTATGCCTTACAACGGCCCCATTTAATTGTTTAGTAGGGAAATTTAGGGATTCTTTCCTTACTGATCAGTGTTACTATCATTTCTAGCCCTAAAACCTATCAAAAAGACCTGCAAAATCAACCAAGTTAGGGTCATATTTGAGTTATGGAGAAATCTCAACAATATCATTGAATTCTGCCTTCCAAAAGCATTCTTTTCAGGCTAAGGAGTACTTGTATAAACCCTTAAAAGGATGGTTAACTCAACTGGTAATTCATGTTGATATACAGTAGTATTTACAGTTAATCTAAATGATGATAATAATGCCTATGTGATGATACATGATGGTTGTTAATACTTACACTTGCTAGCTGATAAAATTGTCTACTACTGTTGATTTCAAAGAAAAGTGGTTTAAATGATAATACTCTGTTGGTTATGATTCTTAAATAGCTTTTTCTGCCCTAAATCCTTGGTGTGGCTATGAAACACTTATGCTTTACAACAATAGCATATCGTGCACAGACCTAGAAAACACCACTAGCTTATACAAGAAATTTACAAAATATCAAAGGTATGCATGCTTTACCTATGGACCAGCTAGCAAAGAAGTTCCATAATCTGCAATAGAAACACAACCTCCACACAGAAACCTGCAACAAAATGTTCATAAAACGCCATCAATAGTTTCATAAGATTCCTTAAGAAGCAATCATGTGCCCAATTGAACAAGATGGACTGTATGCTGACCTGTTGATTGATCATCAATGAGGAAGTCTCCCATGTCGAACCGAAGGTAATAGCAAAATCAATTTATTAGAGTATACTAATCCCATTACATACCTACTAGTAACTATATTGACTCATACAAAGAACATGGTATGCATGTGTTTATCCTTAAATACAGTCAATCTTAAACCTGGAAAACTAACATGATTCTATTACATACCTTCCAGTAACCGTTTCGAGTAATAGGAGCATATTGATGTTTACCCTTGAAGTGATTAGGATCAACACCACCAAAAGTCATGGCTGCAAATGGACTTTCTTCAATAAAAACATATTTTCCTTGGGAAAGAACCTCGAAACTGTTTCCAACAAATGTGAAAATGTTTCCTTTAGCAAAAAGATGTCATACCAAATCTAGTGATCTATCATTGTAAATCAGTGAAAATGACTGATATTCTTTTTCAGGCTGTGGATACCTCTGGAAGATTGCCTGAAAACAACAAAAATAAACATTTTTTATAACTTAAGCATTCAAACAATGCCTTCCAGAAACAAAGTAGCAAATAGATCTTTATTTTTTCAAGCAAATCTCAATACTTTGTTCCCATAATTATCAATGCAATCATTCTTCTTTTGTATTCCAGAATTGAGATGTTTGCTCTAAGTGACCACTTTAAACTCGGTGATAAATTGGAAGCAATACAGAAAGATATATATGCCTAATAAAAGATTTGCACAAAGAATACTTTGTAACAAATTAACAATTATGAGTAAAAAAGTGCACAATGATGTTGGGGTGAAAAGTTACAATGGAAACTGAAAATACCAATGTGTACCATGCCCAACTCACAACCTACAGGGATAAGCACAACTATAAACATAGGTTTTCCATTGCACAATCAAACATGAAAGTTGAACAAGATATGAGATTAAGAAACAAATTACAAAACTACTAGAGAAAGATAAACTAGGGCATATAACAATATACTCATGCAGAATAATAGAGAAACAATGCTTCAGATACCATTTTCCTCACAAGTCTATCTATCTTTTTCTATCTTTTGACCTTTCATATTCCCATCAAACTCAAATGCCTATCATATTTCTTGTAATGAAATGCCTACATTTAATTTTGTTGTCCTAACTATATGGTATTGGTAAAGTATTACCAAGGGGCCAGTTATCATGATAAATCAAAATTTTTAAGGTAATTGTTTAGATCAGATAGAACCAAGTTCGCCTTAATGTATGGTAATCATCATCATCAACTAAATGTATGTGTGTGCACATGCATAAATACCCAATACACAGCTCAATCAAATAAAAGAAAACATAATTATACCTTGATTTATGGATTTTCACACTGTCTTCATATGCTTTACCTTTCAAAACATATTCAATATACTTCATTTTTTGTCCTGTTGCAATAGTTTCATGTTAGGACCCATCAAATAAATTTATGTTTGTTTATGAAAATAACAAAACCAATCTAAATAAATATAATTCTATTACAATGTAAATTACAATACTATTCAACTATTCAAGTAAATTAATTGTTAAGAATATATCACCTGATAAAACATGGATAAGCAAAAATACTATGTATATAAGGCTATCGATCTAATCAAAACACAATTTCTTGCCTCTTAACTATCGAAATGTTTCTCAATGCTATCTGTAACAAGTTCCAATGGAGGAGTCAAATAACAATAGTGAAAATTATACACTAAAATTATAGAAATAGATGTTTTTTAATGTGTTCTTCCTTACCATTCATTGAGCTCCTCTCTGTTTCGAGAATAATTTATTATTCTCTACTAAACAGGACCAACCACATGAAGGTAGAAGCTCTTATGGACCCTTCCCCCCTCATATCACTCTCAACTCCCCAAACCCAATGCATAAAATTGCAAATAACAATTTATTTCACTATTTCACAATCCAAATAACAATGCATCTACAATCCAAATAACAATGCATCTACTACAAATTATTTCACTCAATAGTTGAAAGATGCTTTCATTAAATCATTATTTAAACCATTCATTAAACCATTCAATCATTCAACAGCTGAAAAAACCTTTCATTAACTCATTCATTAAAACATTAATTTAGTCAATGGCAGAAAAAAAAATCAGTAAACCATTCAGTAAAACATTCATTCATGAAACAGAGGAAAAAACCATTAAATGTTTTTTTTTATAAATAAGAATTACTCAAAATTTGTTTAGTCACTTCCTTTTTATTTTTCTTCTCTTTAAATATTTAGTTAGAGTCACATCTTCGGGAATCTGATCATTGGTATCCCTACTAGTCTACTCACAAGGTTGAACTTCAGGCGAGGGGCGATGAATTTCTGCAATAATGTCAAAATATTTTATTAATATATTTATATTTTGATAAATACGAGTAATTCATTTAAAAAACATTACGAATGTGTGTTTTTACCTGCCATGGGCACATCAACATGTTCAACATTATCTCATACAGGTTCAACCTGTTCCGTGTTATGATCTGCATCTACATGCTCTGCAGTTGAATTGTGTAGAATTAGAATTAATGTTCATCATCTGCAATGGTCTATAAAAAACAATATCACATTAATAAATTCATTACTAGGATGAGAAGCATGATCTTCATTTGGTTGGTCATGTACTACATCCTCGACATGAACGTGATCATTACTTTCCTGCACAAAAAGGAATAAATAATTTATGTTAATTTATTTATAAGGAACAAATTGCATGAGCAATAATAACTTATCATTAAACTATACAGTTTTCACATACCTTGGCACCAGATGGATCAGCAGAAGATCGTGCAGTATTCCTTGACAAGCTTCTCCAGTGTTCAACAACGGCGTCAAAGCCCTGTTCGGAGCCAAGCTTCATGTAATCCGCACTGGGCAATTCTTTGAACCGGTCGGCCTTCATAATTGCATGATGTCATTAATTTTAAAGCCTTTTGTCAGAACAAAACAAAAATAATAATATGTATGATATTTGGATGCGGATTCGGGTTTTGCGATACTTACATATCGGGCTGCCAAGTTGGAGTAACCACCAGGCCCAAGCTTGTGTTGGAAAATTTTTTCAATTCTTGCCTTTGTGGCCTTAGATGTGTCTGAGAGCCTAATTAAGTTTTTAAATACATTAGTCAATGTACCAAAATTGATATAAAAACTAGTAATAATAAGGCTTACCACTACATTTTGGAATGTATTGCATACCTCCCCGTTCCACTTGGTGGTCTCTTTCCTGATTTTCTCAGGCCCTTCTCTTTTCCATCTTCCACCAGGGATTTCCACTCCATAGATGGAATCATTGGAGGGTGTTCATACCTAGGGTTATTTTCTAAGTGAACCCTATTCTGGTCTCGGACAATCTTCAGATGTTTTCTAGCCTTCTGTAGGACCTTCGATGTATCGAAGGCATCTTTTCTGAATAGACTAACCAAGCAATTAGTCAGATCATCCTTTAAAGCTTTTGTCTGCTTGTTTCACATTGTGTGGATGGTGGGCCCAAAGATACCCAAGGCCAAATCATTCATATGTTTATAAAATATATCATTTTCTGCAAAACATTAATGCCATCATTAGTCAACATTAGAAAATATTATCGGTATATTAGACACAAATTATAAAAACTAAATTGAACAATCTATAATGACCTGGAATCCTCTCTATCTTTATTTGAACCAGTTCTTCATTCACCAAAAATGTACACACTATTGAACTAGTGCTAGTCACACAAGAAGATCCAGGAAATGCTTCCACATCTCTATAACCCTGCATCCACCCCTTCTTCTGCAGCATCTGTTGTGGGTGGGGAAACATCAACTGCACCCTCCACTGCCCTTGGGGGTGTCGCAGAGCGTGTTGCCAATTGTTCAGTGGACAATATGGGAGCAGTATGTGGTGTACGTGGAGTGGTTTGGTCACTGGGACCAACATTGCCTTGACCACCACTGATAATCTTCATAGCGTGCTATAAATTCAAACCATTGTATTATAAGTTTAAAAGCATATAAAATCAAATATTATAAAGTTTTTATAAATGAGTTTGCATTTTTATTCGATAACTTATGTCCACTTGTTTACGTTGCTGTAGCAACAATTGAATCCTTTGTTCGAGCCCTTATGTTAGTGGAACTGCCAATGTCAGACGAATCAGTTCCTCATTTTGTTTTTCCCTTGTCCTTTGTAGCACCCTCAATGGGTCTGCAGACTCTCTAATTTCACTATCTCTCATCAACCGAGAGACCTCACTCTATAAAGAGTTTTGAGACGTTATTTCAAAAACAGAATCCCCTGTCTGCAATTGAAATATATAAAAAATTGCTTAGTCTTTGAAGCAATAGTGTGCACAAATAATTATATTAGGGATTACATCTAGGATTACCTGATGCCTAGATGAGGGTGTGGTCTGATCAACAGATGGGGATTTACCTCGATAAGCCACCTGCAAAAAAAGTAGAGAACATTATCACAATGAACGCAATATGTAAAAGCTAACAAATACATAACAAAAATAAAAATTATGCTACATGTTTTATATGTGTATATTTTTGAAGTATTTAGAATGTGAAATTACAATTAGGTTTACTGGTTGCCTCCAGGCTTCAGTCGTCTAATCAATAGTTGGGGACTTTCCCCGGTCAATTTGCAAAAAAGGTAGACAACATTACCATCATGAACACAATCATAAAAACGAAAGAATACATAACAAAATAAACATAATGCGTCACAATATACATGTTTATGATTTTAAAGTATTTGAAATGGAGAATTGCATTCATGTTTGGCTGTTGCCCTGATGCTGTAGTCGGATGATCAATAGTCGGTTTGCTTCCCTGATCAACACTCTGCATGAAAAATAGATAATATTATATAAACGAACCTAATATACTAATGAAAATACATAACAACGTATCTGTATGTCCATCATAAATTTAATATTACATTGGCAATATCGATGTATACCTGCTACCTTGATTCGGGTCGACAAACATCTACGGAGATGGAGGTGCCCCTGAGAGAACGCTGCATAAAAAACATACTAAAAGTTACATAAGGAAACATGAAAAGTAGATAATTTCAATTATATGCTAATGAAAAGTCCTATAGATGTTAAAATAATTAATAAAATGGTGGTTAAATTGTTTGTTGTACCACAAACATACTAACATTGTTTGTATCTACATGATTCAAATTGTAATCAAGAAGTAGTTCTTCGCTAGCAGCTATTGATTTAATTACACATACAAAGACACGGTTTTCTTTACGCGACTCGAATATGCAGTTGGGTTTCTTTAGTGTAGACCTTGGTTGTGTACTATTTATAAACCCCATAATATTACTGGTTGTTTTTGGCCTTCCGTCCATGTACATTGTTGCTCTATTTTGAGCTTTGTCTTTCAGTTCTATATAATTCGTTGACAACTCATATCTATGCATACTTCGTGTATATTGGAACAGGCGCATCCAATCACTGTAGTTGTAATAGGGTCCAACATATTCCATCAATTCTGTACGTCTACCGTATCCAACCTTTATGCCGTCCATGCAAAACAACCCCAATCCATGCAATGACGATGGTGCAATTCTATATATCCTCTCATTCACACAAAAATCAGTGTTTACTTTAGGAAGATTGCTAGGCACCCATTGTTTCACTATGTGTTGGTACCTTAAGGGCACGTTGATGTCTCCCACTGTCTCATCATCATAAGAACATGACCCCCATCCTCGGAGAAAAAGAATCATGCGTTTGTCGAATTTTTTTCGGATCTTCTGACATCTAGTTGATCTAGCCCGTGTAGACCTATTGGATGTCTCACTTTCCTCTAGTCTTCCCAAACTCCCTTCCCTGGAGGAAGACATGTCTGACAAATACCTTTTTGGTTCTACCTACACCATGGACGAACAAAAATTTGGCATACGCATAGCAAAATACTAGCAAAAAAACGTGGAAACACTTATAAGCAAAAAAACTTGGAAAGAATTGTAAGCAAAAAACTTGTTAAAGAAAAAGCTTGTCAAGAATGAGTTTGGTTAATAGGTGTGGGCATTTGGTAGCCCTAAAAATTCTAATGTATGGCCCTCTTTTAGTTACATACAAGTCTCCATTCTCACTTATTGCTTGCATTGCCTTTTGCTAACATGAATTGGGTAGGCTTCATAAGCTTCATATGTATGCTTGTGGCCATTGTACTTTGGCCTTTCAACGTTGTCAATCTTGAGACGATATGTTATGCATATGCATCAAATATAACACTGTAATTTATGCCAATATATGTCTGTACAAAACTTGAAGGTTCTCCTTTAATGGACTATCTCCTTCAAAGAACATATCTTCGCATTCATCTACATTTACTTCGGATAGAAGTGATACAGAGTTGGTATGTTGGTCACTTCCATCAAAAAGCATCTTTGACATGAGTTCCTTTTTCAAGGAATCTTGATTAATCTCCTCTTCAAAACTTCTAGCTGGTCACTTTTCCACTCTACATTGGCCTGATTATTCATTTTCCTGGCCACTCCTATCTCCTTACTCTACACTTGTTGTTGTTGTAACCCTTACTTTTGATGGTTGTAAGTGGTTTTTAGTTTTCCCTTGAATGATGTTGTGATGTTGTAGATGATTATGCATTTTACCTAATATGTTTTATGATCATTTCCATGTTTTCTAGGGTGCACATACTTGTTGTTTATGGATTCTTTTGCTTGAAAGTTGAAGGGCCTAAAAGTGCACATATCTCATCTAGGACCCTTTAAGAGTCATAATAACAACTATTGTTATAGGATTTTATTCTCCAAATGAAACACCAAAACCATACTTATCGGTTAATATTTGTGTAGGGATGTTTTTTTGATCTCTCCCATAATTTATGATACTAATGGGATTGTGACTATCAAGTCAATGCCTTATTTGCATAGTGGCATTCCTACAACAGCACTGGAAATTCTAAAAAATTCTAATGTTTGCCCCTCTTTTAGTTACATACAATTCTCCATTCTCACTTATTGCTTGCATTTCCTTTTCCTTTTACTGACCTACCCCCTTTTCAACAGTTTCAGATTTAATCAAGTGTGTTTCTACCGAGGTGGCCGAGTCAACCGAGTTGACCCCCAACCGAGCTGACTCGACCTTTGAAACAATTGGAGTGACAAGTTTGGTACCAAACCAAGCAAATCAGGGTATGACTAAATGGATTGGTAACAAAATGGTCAATTCGTCCCAATCCATACTAAATTGACCAAGTGAATGTGGGAATGCATAGGTCACACACATGACACTTAAATTCAAAAAAAAAAAATTAACCTAGAAATATAAACATCGAGACTTTAAACCTACTTCATTGTCGAGTCAATTAGCTTTGTAGGATTCCTATACATCATAACACTATTTGGAGTAAAACACAACTTGCTTTGTAGGCCCTAGATGCCACCCATGTGCACAATAGTCAATCTATAAAGCATCCCCCAAATACAAAAACGTTCTTCACAAAATAGGGCATGAACCATGTGAAAAACCTTCCAAGGGGACCAGCTCAATAAGTAACCTCCAGGCATGTAATATCTCTCATGAAATGGTGTATAAAAGAGTGTAAGCATGCTTCAAATGATGACTTTCTCCTTTGGTAGGGCTGAACACTACCCTTATGCATGTGTCTCCAAGGGTGAATGTTCCTCAAATAATGAGAGAAGGCCTTCCTCTAACAATAAACCAGTACACCAAGGTGAATTGGCCCTATTTAGGGCTTCCAAAACAAACTTGGTATTTTCAATGTCACACTAGGAGCAATGTTGGGCAGTCCTATGGGCATAAACAACTCTAGAATCAAGTATGAGCATCAAAGGGACAAATATGAGCACTTTGGTAGAATTCTGAAGGTCACAACAAACAGTAAAGCATCTCAAATCATCTATAATTAGGCCAACTTTCAGATCTGGGCACATTGCAGCAACAAAAGATGATGATCAATGGTAATAGGAGGTGGTCTTTGCAATTCTGGCTGTGAAAATGAGAAATCTGTGGGTGAAAGAAACCCTAAAATCTCATTCATATGCCTTATAGCAGCATCCACATGAATTCTGGGCACAAACAAACCTGTTTGGTAGTAAAAAAAGGGTATGAAGCAACCCTATTTCACCATCTTGGGCACCCTTGTGCACTTATCCATCACCAAACAAGCGTACCTCTAAATCTAGGCCAAATTGGAGGGTTAAAAGGCAGTTTTGGGCATGAATAACCCTATGAAAAGTGACGAACAATGGAAAAACAGGATTTGAGAAATGTTTGGTTGAACTTGAGGGTGAAATGACATTAACAAACAATTCTGGGCACAGATATGGACATAAAGAGAAAGCCTGGGCACTCCAACAGGCTCAAACATTCATTTTGGGAATAAATAAGGGCTGTTCCAACCTCCTAAACAACAATTTATAGCAGTATCATGAATTCTAGGTGCTTTTTCTCCACAAAATGGGGGTAAACAAACCTAAATAAAATCAATACCATTTAATTTCAGAACCTATAAACCAAGTTGGATTGTGCTTTAGGTGATTCTCGGCAGTCTCTTGAAGGAGATCAATAGCAAATAACAGTCTTTGGTGGCTTTCCTTGCAACTATAGGTCACAAAACAACCCTAAAAATATCTGGACCTATGCACAAGAGAAGTGAAAACCCCAGTTGGCCCTAAAATACCAAGTTTGTTCTGCATTAAGGGCCCCTGCCAGTGCAATGATTCTTCCCAATGTTTGACAATTTCCCTGTGATTGCCATTACATGATTTCCATCTATAAACCACTATTGTGGTTTCATCATTGCTCCCATTCAAGAACAAAAAAGTAGACATGAATTCTCTCCCTACATTAAGTCCACGTGCACATAATGACTAGCTTTGGTACTTCCTAACTTTTCGGTATTCCTTTTGACAACAAAAGTGAAACATGAAACAATATCCTTACTTTCAACATCTTGCATAGCTAATGGCTTTGATCGAACTGTATAAGTACTTTGTTCCCAAAGTAAATATTTTGAGACCTACGAACAAAGGGGAGTGAGATGAATGGTTGAAGGACTCCAATGAATGATGAATTGATGCCCTGTTCTGCCTACCCAAAGGTCCTTTTATAATGAAGATAAAAATGTTCAAATAAAAAATAGAGGACATCAAAATACCTAGTACTTTCTTCAAGACCCAAAGCATAAACCATAAGATTCATGATTGTCCATTAATGGCAAAGTATTACCTAACCCAATTTCTAGTCAACTAAGCACCTCATGTTCAAATCATGATATTGCAGTAGTGTGCATACATCCTTCACTTGAATGATGTTAGAATTGCCAAGAACTAACATTATTCAAGTGAAGGATGTATGCAGACTGCTCCAGACATTATATCTCTACTCATTCTATTTCCTACAAAGTGTTGTAGCTTGCTTAGTTCTCCTATCTGTTCATCATTTACGTTCAACATCACAGTGAAATCAACAAGTCCAGGCAAATATTCCAGTATATCTCCTTTACAGTAATGGACAAATAATGATGTTGAGTTCTTGGAGATCCTGTAGAGTGGATGTTTTAACCTCTTCACTGCTACTCTGTAGTGCATAAGCCAGCACTTCAGAGGCATATTTCCTAGTGGTAACCTACAACAATCATATATATATATATATATATATATATATATATATCTAATCCATGGTGGTGAAGAGCGGACATTTCCATATCTGCTACTTGGCATGTTCAGGAATGAAAATAATGTTTTAAATACATTTATACCAGTCTGTAATATTTGCTGATTTATTCCTTTTAGCTTGTCTTGATGATGCTTGTTTTTCCATATTAATTTTTAACCCTAAGGCAACGCTAACCTGTTTTCCCATACTAATTTTCAACCCTAAGGCAATCCCATAGTAGAAAGAACCAAAAAAGACTATTCGCACAAATCAAAAGGCTCTTAAATTAACTATATCATGCCTTCCTCAATGATTTGATGAAACCAAGGGATGGAAAAAGGGCAAGGAAACATCAAATATCACTCACACCAGGGAATAATTGTAAAGCTAACCAACTGTCTAAACCACAAAGGTCATCTTATCGTGTTAATTGTAGGAGGGGCAAAAAAAAACTAGACATAGTGAAAATTGGCATAAAATCATCAAATAAAAAATGGAGGACATTAAAAAACCTAGTACTTGCTTCAAGACCCAAACATCATTCAAGTGAAATGTCTGCGTTTCACCACCATGGATTATATATGCACTACAAAGTAGCACTGAAGAGGTGAAAACATCCACTATACATGATCGCCAAGAACTAACATCATTCAAGTGAAGGATGTATGCAGAATGTTGCAGACATTATATCTCTACTCATTCGATTTAATACAAAGTGTTGTAGCTTGCTTAGTGCTCCTTAGGATGCCAGTCTCCTTAGCTTGCTTGGATGTTTTAACCTCTTCAGTGCTACTTTGTAGTGCTTAAGCCAACACTTCAGAGGCATATTTCCCAGTGGTAACCTACAACAATCATATACATATATATCTAATCCATGGTGGTGAAGAGAGGACATTTCTAGATCTGCTACTTGGCATGTTCAGGAATGAAAATAATTTTTTAAATACATTTATATCAGTCTGTAATATTTGCTGATTTATTCCTTTTAGCTTGTCTTGATGATGTTTGTTTTCCCATATCAATTTTCAACCCTAAGGAAATGTTAACTTGTTTTCCCATACTAATTTTCAACCCTAAGGCAATCCCATTGTAGAAAGAACCAAAAAATACTATTTGCACAAATCAAAAGGCTCTTAAATTAACTATGTCATGCCTTCCTCAATGATTTGATGAAACCAAGGGATGGAAAAAGGGAAAGGAAACATCAAATATCACTCACACCAGGGAATAATTCTAAAGCTAACCAACTGTCTACACCACAAAGGTCATCTAAAGACATTATATCTCTACTCATTTGATTTACTACAAAGTGTTGTAGCTTGCTTAGTGCTCCTTAGGATGCTAATTTTCAACCTTAGGATGCCAATCTCCACTATTTTTGCACCCATAATGTCACAAAAACTCCATGAAAACAAAGAGTTTGGAATTTGTAGGTTACAAGAAATGTGAAAAAAATGGAGTTACCAATAAGAGTGATGGAATATCAATTGATATTAGTGATCAAGTAACTTTTATTTTCCAGGGGAAAATATCAGTTCCTTGTTATTTCATTGAAATCAAAGGTAACTTAGTTACAACTTCAGCTATTGCTGAGCACATGGAATAGATACAACTATGTTCATCATCAGCAGACAGATGACAATTGATCAGCTTCACAGGAATACTGGACAAACCTTCAAAGGTAACACCTATAATCTAGGAATCTTGACTACATCCACATCACTAACGTTCAACAGACAGAAAATTCAAGTCTAATATTCAAGTAGCTAATCCAAAGAAGCAATAAACAAGAGAGATCAGTAATATGAGGGGATCATCCACCTCAATCATCCAAAGGATGTCAATAGCAACTGCACATAAAATACTCAAGTGCTAAGGGCTAGAAAAGCTGGAAAGTGCCTTGATCAGTACATTCACCATCAGTGAATTCAGTAAACTGAAAATGGTATGAGGCCAAGGTTAATGCTTCTTTGGATAAGCTATCAGCCTTAGTATTGTGTTCTCTGAATATGTGAACTACTTTTAGCTGGATGAAGTAAGGTTAACAGGATAGAGCTGAAGTTGTTCCCTGATAGTGATCAAGTAACTAGCAAGTATTGGATGCATACACTATCAAATATGTGGTATAAACCTCAATACATCCCTAAACTAAGACTGTCATTGAGAGAAGGTACACATAACAATAATAATAATGATGATAGTACGTCGAGATAGGTGAGGCATGCAAGCAATGCATGTAGCGGAAGATGTAGGTACAATTATCAAAATAGTTTATTTAGTCAAACTTATTACCTTTCTTTTTTGCATTGACTTAGCCACTTTCAATTCACTAACTAGCTAATAAGTGTTGGCTAATAATGGGGACGATTCGTGTTATTATGTTTCATGGGGTTGCAACATCGCAAACTTGTGAGGCATAATACCATGAATCGTCACCTTTGCTTGGCTGAACACTTGTTATCTTTTGTGAGATATAGTTTATGTGGACAGTTTTGTTTGATGATGATATTAACAGGTATGTAGAAAAAAATTTAATATTTTGAAAAAATAGTTATTGTAAGTGGATTACTTCATTCAATCACTAAATGAAAATATATTGTATAGTCCAAGCTCTCATGGTGTTTAGAGCTTGGGAATTACTGGGTAAGGTTCGGGTTGCTTTCTAATATAAGGTTTCTATAATAAAACACCTTAAAGAAGAAATCCATAACATTTGGCAGAATTCTGGAAAACCCCTGTTGTCGCTACAATTTAGAAAACACTGGGTTAGGTTCGAGTTTCTTTCTAAGATTGAAAAAAAAAAGTTGCATGCAAAACAATGTTGTGCCAAAAGGCCCTATAATATAGTTGTTTTGGAGAATAAAGAGGAAGAAGACTGTTAATGAGAGAGGGTACACATACCAATAATAATAATGTTGATATTACGTCGAGATAGGTGAGGCATGCAAGCAATGCATGTAGCGGAATATGTAGGTACAATTATCAAAATAGTTTATTTAGTTAAACTTATTACCTTTCTTTTTTGCGTTGACTTAGCCACTTTCAATTCACTAACTCTAAAATAGCTAATAAGTGTTGGCTAATAATGGTGACGACTCCTGGTATTATGTTTCATTAGGTTGCAACATCGCAAACTTGTGAGGCATAATACTAGGAATCGTCACCGTTGCTTGGCTGGACACTTGTTATCTTTTGTGAGATATGATCATGTGGATAGAGTTCTTGAACTCTGTCCTCATGGAAAGTTTTGTTTGATGATGATATTAATAGGTATGTAGAAAAAAATTTAATATTTTGATAAAATAGTTATTTTAAGTGGATTACTTCTTCAATCACTTAATGAAAATATATTGTATAGTCCAAGCTCTCATGGTGTTTAGAGCTTGGGAATTACTGGGTTAGGTTCAAGTTGCTTTCTAATATAAGGTTTCTATAATAAAACACCTTAAAGAAGAAATCCATAACATTTGGCAGAATTATGGCAAACCCATGTTGTCGCTACAATTTGGAAAACACTGGGTTAGATTCGAGTTTCTTTCTAACCTAGGGATTTTATAATGATATTCAATGATCTAGGGGTTAGGTTCTAGTTTCTTGCTTGTAAACAAACATGGATTGGAAATCCTGCTCGGGGCAGCGACCGATTTTCATCCTTCTCCAACGGATCGGGCATACATGTGAGCAAAAATACTTTAACTATCGTGACTATGGTGGAACTCGAA
The DNA here is from genome assembly GCA_001517045.1 of Pseudotsuga menziesii. Lineage (NCBI taxonomy): Eukaryota > Viridiplantae > Streptophyta > Pinopsida > Pinales > Pinaceae > Pseudotsuga > Pseudotsuga menziesii. The sequence goes on from LPNX010236073.1 coordinate 500,978, forward strand.
TCCTTGTCTAAACCTCCCTTAAGCATAGCATTTGGGTAGAGTCGGATTAATAGCTTATTTGGGAACCGGTTGCTGAGATAACTCACATAAAAAAAATCAAACCAATTTGAATGCGAACCAAAATGTGATGGGTTCGTCCACTAATTGTAACGCTCAGACTGGCCAGACTTTAGAATCCATATCAGCCAATATGGGTCAAATGCGGGTTAGCTGAAACTGTCAAATTGGGTCTGTCATTAACTGATCAATGTAAATGCATGCACATCGAAGAAAACCCATGTTTGAAAGCTGATAAGGAAGGATTCAAGTTGGTGAAGAAGCAGGCAGTATAGACAGAGACCCTTTGGGTTGTTGGTTATGAAAGAACCCATTCACCTATTATATTACCTCATCCAAAGAATCTGAATTAGATGGTCCATATTGTTGAGATTCTGATGAGGGATATTTTGTAGGTAAACCCTTGTTTGATGATGAGATGGAAAATGCATGCATTTATCCATTTCATGAAGAGTTGGATGTTATATTTGAAATCAATAATCATAGTTTTGGGTGCCCCATATATGATTCATATAGTGAAGCATCTAATGAGGAACCTAAATATTTGGAGCCTATAGAGCAACCAAGCATCCACTCTACAGGATCTCCAGGAACTAACATCATTATATCTCTACTCATTTGATTTCCTACAAAGTGTTGTAGCTTGCTTAGTGCTCCTCTCTGTTTGTCATTTAGATTCAACTTAACAGTGAAATCAACAAGTCCAAGAAAATATTACAGTACATCTCCTTTATAGTAATGGAAAAATAATGATGTTAGTTCTCTGGAGATCCTGTAGAGTGGATGTAAATGTTGGCTCAAACTCATACACGGGTTTGCATTAGTGTCCAACCAAGATGGTCTATTATAGTCCAAGCATTAGAATATTCAATGGATTTCCCTCATGTTGGTAATCCATGTGTTTCCCCTATCCAGTGGACAACCCCCCTGTTGTATATGCTATCCATTCAATTTGATGCATAGCTCGGATACATATAGACATGGATGTTCTAAATGACACGAAGAAAAATCCAATCATCCATAAATCGAGCTAGATCAATTTTGGAAACTGAGTGGTTAATCGAGTTCATTCCAACATTGAAAAACCCTTTATAATCATATAGGGGTGGGGGATTCATCTCATTCAAGTCATATTTCTAATTGTTGTAACAAAATATTGGCGTGTAATAAATATTGGGAACTCTTTCTGAAGGTAAACCACTGCTCTATTCAGGTCGAGTATTCACATAGAATTGCTCTCTACTCCCTTGCAGCTCCGATGATGGGTGGGCTACGGTGAGCCAAGAGATAATGGTTCCCCTAGCTCTCATCTATCCTAATGTAATGTGGCAATCTAGGGCATCTAAAATTTCAGTTTGGAATACACAACAAACATCACAGCATGCCCAAAAAAACTAAAATCATGAACCGGTTGCATGCCCAAAAAAAATAAAACCCTGAACTGGTTGCATGCCCATCCAATCTAAAACCATGAACCGGTTGCATGCCCAAAAACCCTTGTCACAGCATGCCCAAAAAATGAGTTTATAATGCTTACCCATTGAGCCATGAGCTCCAAATCGAAATCGTGAAATCCAAATGTGAACCGTGTGCTCCAAATTTGAACAGTGAGCTCCAATTCTCAACCATGAGCTCCAATTCTGAACCATGAGCTCCAATTCTCAACCGTGAGCTACAATTCTGAACCTTGAGCTCCACCGGAGCTACTCCGAAATTCACAAAAACCTCCAAATTGCATAGAACTGTCCAAAACGAGTCGCGACAATGTCGAAATAGACTATTTATTTTTTATTATATATTATTTTGTATTATATGTATTTTATTTTTATTATATATTATTTTATATTATATGTATTTTATTTTTATGATATATTATTTTATATTATATGTATTGTATGTATATGTATTATTTTATTTTATTATATGTATTGTATGTATTTGTATTATTTTATTTTATTATATGTATTGTATTTTATATTATATGTATTGTATGTATATGTATTATTTTATTTTATTTTTATTACGGTGATGATGATGATGATGATGATGGCAATGCTGATGATCACCATCATCTTCATCAATGTCATCATCATCACCATCATCTTCATGATGAAGATGATGACGGTAATGGCGACAACGATGGTGATGATGACGATGATGGTGATGATGATGATGAATAGGATGATCATGATGATGATCATGATGAAGAGGATGATGATGATAATGATGAAGAGGATGATGACGTTGATTATGATGATGACGATCATCATCGTCCTCTTCATCATTATCATCATCATCCTCTTCATCATCATCATCATCATCATCATCATCCTCTTCATCATCATCATCATCATCATCATCACCATCATCGTCATCATCATCGTCGTCATTGTCTTCATAATCATGATCCTCCTCCTCCTCCTCCTCATCATCATGTCCTAACAACAACATAGTCAATGGCTTCTAACAACATATCCTATGGTAGTCTTTCGGAAGGTTAATTTCTACACATATCCACATATAGGTAGTGATATGAACTTTTCACCAACATTAAGAATAAGTAAAACTTACTGTACTTCAAAGATACTTGTTTTGTAATCCACCAACATTAAGAGTAAGTAAAACTTAGTTTCCTTCAAATATTAATTTTTGAAAAAAAATGCATAATACTGGCAAACCTTTCAATCAGAAAGTGATGAGAAGGAAATTGTTTGATATAGCCAATAAAATGAAAGGAATTTTTTGTACCCTTGAAATACTTCTTATATCGAATAGATTCCTCGACTTCTAGAACTATGGGTCCCAAATATATGTTAAATAGAGAGATGTAAACCTAAGAGGAAGAAAAACATCCTAACTTGAATAAAGAACCTTCACATTAATGAGGGAAGAACCATCTACATAATGACACATCCCTATCTTGGATAAATGAAAATATAGCTTTGAAGGATGATTGAAAAGTTGAGCATGTGAGCATGGTGATGATGATGATGATGATGTTGATGATGATGATTATGATTATGATGTTGATGTCGATGATGACAATGATGATGATGATGATGATGATGATGATGATGTTGTTGT
>LPNX010236073.1:506618-509364 GCA_001517045.1 Pseudotsuga menziesii
GAGTAAAATACTTATTCACATTGGCTTGGAAGAACATAGGACTCTGTTCCTAGCTCAAACAACCTTGTGTTTACCATGGTAAATCCATTATCATGTTCAATAATAGTTCTATCGGGATCACATTGATTCAATCGTAACCTGTACCATTTGACAACAAATAGAACTACCTTAAAGGATTTAAAGTCACACTATATAATATCTTCCAAATACCCATAGTATCGATTTTCTGAGACTTCTGGATGTCTGTCACTTCTAGATGAAACATTGGTAACCTCAAAGACAGCCGGAATCCCAGAATCTGATGTTTTTTTTGTTTCATCCAATTTTTTGATCCGATATCTACCTCCATTTCAGACCATAACCTTATGGTGTTTTACCTGCAATAAGCAATACACGAAAATATTACACAACCATTCAGTCCTTATGCAACAATACATGGAAAAGAAGAACATGTACGTCAAAAAGTAATTTACAAAATAAAATATTTAGAGGGATTGATTAATTATATGCTTTCCATTTTATCTTTTACACCATATGCCAAATCGATTTCCCTTTCTGTTAGATTGTTATCTCCATTGCGTTGTGCTGCTTTTACCAAAGAAGCCACACCTTCCCATGATATTCCATGACCCGATTATGAGCATGGTTCAATCCATACCTTCATCTAGTCAAGATTGTTTGTGATGTATAAATGAATTGCATCCCATTCTCGACCAACTGTTTAATGACAATAACCATTAAAATGAAAGAAATGTGTAAATCTCCTGAACAAAGTATATGCTCTTAATTGAAGCAATTATGACTAGAAAATACAATTAGAATATGACAGATATAATAAAGATCCACTAGCTAATAATTACCTTTCAGCTTCCTCAATCTACCTTTCCCCTTCAGTTGCTCCCCTTCAAATTTGTTATTGGAGTCCGGATCACAAATGCAACGTAAATTAATCTTTGACGCTAAAATAGTAAGATAGTCACTAACATACAACATGTTTTGGTATACCGTATATCCTTCCATCATAGAACCCTCCGCATGTGCTCATTGTCTCACCAAACCCTTCATAAATTTCAAGTGCCTATCAACCATCCACATGGAACTTGAGTGCACAGGTCCACACAACTCAATCTCCTCAACTTGGTGTATGAGGTAGTGTTCCTGTGCATTGAAAAATGCTGATGGTAGATGCTTCTGCATTTCACGCATGAGACAAGGAATTTCTCTCCTCCAATACTTTATATCTTCTTTATGGATTTCTTTAGATGTCAACCATCTACAAATGACACAAACCAATAACGATATTTAACAAAAAAAACATTAAATTATAATATATGCTGAAATAGTGCAAAAAAAACAAATATAAATTATACGGAGAATTAAAAAAACACTAAGCACATGCAAGCAATCGTTAGTTACCTCATGTATTTACCAAGATTATATATAACTTGTTTGACATTGTTGTCAAAGTTGTCCGAGAGAGAGAGAGGTAGAACATACTGTATCAATATACAAACCACGCCATTTATTAAACAAAGAGTATACAAACAAGAAAAAATTATAGGGAGATAACAATAATAATTACCTTGATGAAGACATGCCAATCATGTGTTTTGACCCCCGCAAAATCACCTTTTTTGGTTATGATATTCTTCAAGTTTGCACAAAATCCAGTGGGAAATTTAATTTTCCGCATTACTTCTTTGACAACATTGCTTTGTTGCTCCGTAAACATCCATGGAATTGAGTTTATATTAACTTGTTCTCCGTTGGTATGAAATTGGATGACGTCTTTTATTGCATGGTTGATTTCTTGAATGTCTTTGCACACTTTCACAACTTTATCTTTCTCCCTCATTAGCTCTAGTAGTTTCCATAAGGTTTCAGTAACATTCTTTCCAATATGCATTGTATCAAACAAATGAGTAATTTGAAGGTGCTCATAGTAGGGCAACCTGCTGAATTGAATAGGATAACTTTTCATTCCTTGTGGAAGCCCATTAATTCCTTCATGATCATGATGGAAATCATGAATATTAGTTTATAATTAATAAATTACATCATAAATCAAATATGGACACTACAACAAACAACTCACAATAAAAATTAAAATACATAACAATTCATATACGATGATCCATACATACCATGATGATGATTTCTATTGTATTGCATCTTCCAAAGGTGAGGTGTCATTCTCCGTGGTTTTAATGCATTCTCCTACTTCCCATTGAAAAGATTTCTTTCAGTTGTTCTATACCTATTATTCTTAGAGAGGAAATGTCTATACTCATCAAACACCTCCTTTCTTAAGCTTTTTGAACGAGGATATTTTATCTTAGGACCACAAATTGGACATGCAAATTTACCCTTTGTATGAAGACCTACAATATTTAGATATGGAATATCTATGTCAAATATATTCATATATAAACTATTCTAACTACTCCATATCATTAAATGCAATTAAAGTGGAACTTAAAATTACAAACCACAAAATGAAGTTAACCCAGGGGCATCGTGTATTGTCCATACAACCATTGCATGGAATTGAAATTTCCTTTGTCGTATTGGTCTATATACGCCATACATAGTTATGCCATTCCATAACTTCAGTAGCTCATCTATAAGAGGTTCAATGTATACATTTATATCTTTGACTTGGAACTTACCTGATTGATTTGAAGTACATATAAAATATATCATTATGAGAACCATTAAGATATATAAACCATGCACAAGAGTAAAA
>LPNX010236073.1:509400-562845 GCA_001517045.1 Pseudotsuga menziesii
CTAAGATTACATGGTTCTTCTTTAAAGTGAGGCCACTTTTCCTCCATATCTCTAAAAGAAGAACCATATGTAGGCATTCGGATAACATCATCTTGACTTCTGTTCCTGGCATGGTAATCCATAAATTGCGCTATGTTTTTGCACCTGAACAGTTGTTGCAAATGTGGAATGATGGGAATATAACGAAAAACCTTCTGAGGCACCTTTTTTGTTACTTTATTTGTACGATATCTACTTACATGACATTCCAGACATTCTTGCAAATTCAAGCTGATTATAATATATTTCATGGTCATTGGGGCATGCATGAATTTCTTCATAATGCATTCCAATCTCTTTCATGATGGAAGATAAATCTCGATATGTGCGAGGTAAAATATTTGATGGTGGTAACAAAAATTCAGCTATCAAGCTACAGAAAAATAAAAAGAATTGTTAATGTAATAAATAAATAATATTAACAAAACACGCTTCATCCGTACGATGATCAATAATGAGTTAACAATACAATTATTAGAGGAATACAAATAAACTTTATCACGATCCTATATATGTGATGGATTATTTTACATACCTTAGCACCCGTGTGATTGCAATGTTTGAAATACCATTCATAACCTTCAAGTTCATTATCAACAATACAGTAGAGAGAAGATTTGTTTTGGAGCCTTCATAAAGGGGTTCATATGCCTTATCGAGAAGAGGTATATCGTGAACATCATCAAAGTCATCATCATTTTCATTATCAACGTCATCGTCATCATCCATTCTAACGTTAAATGAATCATGGATCAATGTATTTGTACCATCATCTTCAATTACATTATCGACATGATCATCTTGTTCAATATGATCATTCACTTGTTATCCATTAAACATACATGCTCCATGATCCTGATCCTGAACTTGTTCTGAAAGCACTTCCTCTGGACGATATGATGTAGGGTGTATTTCCTTTAATATAAATACATGGAAACATCTATAGATATACATTAATATATGAAAAATAAAAATAATACATACAGTTACCAAAAAAATGAATATAATAAACTTTATAATGCTAAACCTACAAATGGACAATATTCGTTCCCCCCCTCAGCATGTCCATGTTCCCTGCAATGTTTTGTGGTTGTTGAGATCAATATTCTTCTCCTCTTAAATCCCCTACATTGAGTACATGGACAATACCATTTTCCATCACCCCTTCGTTTCGCTGCATCCCATAGTCTAGCAAGCAATTGTCGGTTGTCTTCGTTTGGATCCGGAATATTTAATCTATTTGACATTTTGTCACAAACTTTGTTAATGAATATAATCGGCTGTCTTAAAAAATCAAGTTCCATGCATCAACATTTTGTCAAACGGAGAGAAGTTGAAGAATAAAAAATTCCTGGTAAACTGCCTATCGATGAATTTTTTTTTTTCCCACAACCGCCCGTTGAAGAATAAAACAATACTTGAAAACATCCGTTGAGGAACAAATAATTTTTGCAAATCATCCGTCGCTTCTACAACAAACATGTCAAAATGTTTAAAACAATTTATATTTATAATGGCCATGCGTCGGATATTCGACACCTTGAACATAGTTACCGTTGAAAATATGGGACCATAAATTTAACATCATGTAAACCAAACATTTAAAAAAAAAAAAACCTATACATCCCGTCATATCTCCGACGCTCATGGGTTGGAGATCCGACACTATTGGGTTTATAGGCTGTCGGTTATTCGACACCCTGCCGTCGTATATTTGACATCCAACCGTCAGAGATCCAACACTTAAGGGTCGGATATACGACACTCTAGGGGTCGGATATCCGATGCTTGTGTGTCGGATATTCGACGGCGCTATACATATTTTTTGATCGGAATTATTTTCAGTGATTGTTGTTCGACACATCCGTATGAAATGTCGGATGATGTCGGATTCTGACGTTGGATTTCGGGTTCAAATCCTATTGTGTTGGTGGGAGAACTATCGTGGTCGTGTACCTATTCTACAGAGGCTTTCCATTCGAGTGCTCAGCTAGACATGTAGCTCTTCTTGTTGCGAGAGAAACTAGAGTGTATTTGAAAAAGTACACTCCAAAAAGCGCAACAGGTTAGAGAATTTCAAATTCATTATTTAATATAAATTATTAAATTCTAATTTATAGATTTATGCCAATTCACCTTCTAATTTATGCATTATAATTTATAATTTATGAATTTAATATTTAATATTTATGATCCTCCTCCCGGTTGGATACTAAACGTGTTAATGATTTGGTCTACGCCCACAAGAATCTTAGGTTGTGGGTGAAGTAGTATGAGAAAAAATTTGATGCAACGACCATTTCGTTGGATGAGATTGACACCACTGGTGCATGGAGGGCAGAGTGTGAGGGGCCTGTTATGGAGGTAGCCTCTGATTGGATAGAAGATGATCATGATACTGATCGTGATCATGGTGATACTCATACAAAGGCTTTGGTTGAGCATGTTCCAGTTCCAGAGGAGTTTCACACTGATTTTGAGAGTATGCCACAGTCAGAGCTAGAGGGAATTAGACTTGGCGGTAGCACATGCACTAGTAATGGTAGAGGAGCAGGACTACCTCCTTGACCTTCTCATTCTTCAGGACATCAGTTTCGGCCACCTTCTCCAGTTTCTAGAGGACATCATTTTGTAGAGTCTTCTTCTAGAGGATGTCAGAGTCCAGTATGAGGCCCACAAGCCTCAAGGGAACCTACTTCTAGTTCTAGAGGAAAGACCATTTGCACATCAATTACCTTTGCACGTAAAATGGGTAGAGGGAATCGATAGTTTATTCACTGTATTTCATTGTAGATGACTCGTGAGTCATGATGATAATCATGAGATACATTTGGTATATTTTTGATGACTTAGGATTCAGGGACATGGTCCCTTTATGATGTGTGAGGTATCTCTAGACATCTTATATATCTTATATATCAGGTTTCTTTCCATATTCATGTGGCAATGTGTTTATTTGATGTTATTGTTGCTTTAGATGTTTAAAAAATTGAAAAAAATGAATAGTTTTGTATTTTTTAAGTTTGCCGATATTTTGCCGAGATATCCGGAAACGATGTTTCTTTGACCTTGCCATTTTTTTCGCCGCACCGATGTTTGCAACACTGATTTGAATCACTCTTGTCCGGGTCCTAATTGACTAATTGTAGCGAAATGCACTTCACGCTAAAATTCAAAACAATTTACCAAATGGATAAAAGTGAAAATTGAAACTTTATGTAAATGTAGGGCAGTGAACCCAATGGTGGCCACCTTAGGATTGGGTCACAGACTCAATATGCACTGACAGAAACCTCTTCATTTGGGATATCCACCATATTAAATGGTGCTTAGTAAAATTTGATCTTTCATGCTCATTTCCCCATTTCGTTTGAGATGTAATGCATTTAGACTCCTTGCGCCCCAGGGGCTCGGGAGGAAGAAATTCTAACTCGTGGACACTATGTTCTTGCTCTGGTGTCAAACGTAGTACTAAGATTTGGTTGACGACGACACTATGTCCTTTCTCTGCTCTCAACCATAGTCAATGATCAAATTTGAAGGGTAGGTTCCTATTTCACTTTGAAGGGATATTATATATTGAACCCTTCATTGATGATATGTTAAAATAAATCATTCATTTTATTTGAAAATGTAATAATACATCAAAATAACATTGTATATAAAAAACAATGTAGTCAAATTCTCCAATATAGTGAAAAAGTTTGCATTGTTCCACTCTATGGTTTTTAATAAACAATGTCTAACCCAATAATCCATATAAAATCCATAGGGATGAAACTTTAGAAATATAAAAAAACACCTTGCAATATAAAGAAATGAATTGAAAAACATTTATAACCAATCGATATTCAGTGGGAAAGTAATAAAATTTCTACAAGAAAATTCAAGGTTGGATAAAAATGAAATATAGTCTGTACAATGTCCAATGAACATAGAGATCCATAAATAAATAAAAATGTAGATCTAAAAAATATGTTCATGAATACCAAAACTATTATTTTGAATCACTTCAATAACAAACTACACTCCTTTCCAAGAAGCAAATTACTAACAATAAAATAACACATAAAAAAATTCTCGTAATGCACGTACCTAAAAAATCATTCATCCATAGGAACAACCCAACCATTATTGAGACCCATTGAGAAAATGAATCCATTTATATATATTTATGGTTGCTTAGTTCTGTGAACCAAAGGAGAGACATTCTCCCAAAGAGGAAATAACATTAGTGAATGTGTCTTTTTTGTCTCTAGTGGAGATGTACACTTATGCAGGTTGGTGGTGATGTTAGGGTTGATGTGTCATTCCTTATCTCAAGAAAAACCTCTAGAGTCTAAATAGGATATGATTTACCTTATGAATGAATAGGGAAAGAAATGGCAAAATTATCCTAAGCAGGTGTCAATGGTGATAGTGGAAACAACTTGAAAAGGGGTTGAACTCGAAGCATCTTGAGAAAGGGTGAAGAGTTAATCCAATTTGAACTTGTGATTTCAATAAGAATGGTTTAAGGTACCTCTTCCCTTTGAATCCTAATTTGTAGACAAAATGACAACCTTAGTCGATCATCATTCTTGCAAACATTGATAGTGATATCCAACCATAAGGCAAGATTACCTCCGATGATTTTTGGGGGCCTTAGAGTAGTACATTCGCCACTATGTAAATACAATTGCAACCATTCGAGATAGATGGATGAATTATTTTGTTCAAGATTTCATCAACATGAATATCAACCATTCACAAACCAAACGAAAGAGGAAGTGACCCACCTTCTCTCTTACCAACATGAATATCCATGTCTCGCATCTCAATGATGAAGCAAATATTGATACAAAACTGATCAAGGAACTTGCTCCAATATGAGCCTTGATAATTATGTTCATTCACCTACCTAACCAGATAACTCTAGCGAGTCTTGATTGAAACCCATAGCTACTTGTGCCCTGGCATGAGCTCCCTCCCACTATCTAGCTACCATAACTCTAGCATGTATTAAAACACGAAATGAGGTTGAAATATGAAATTGAAATAGGCTCGAGAAGCAATGGTGATAGTGGAAGTAGGCACAATGTAAGTAGGGGACCAACGAGTTTGTAAATTAGAATAATGATAAACAAAATTTTAGACTTTAAAACCACTTAAGTTCCAAACTTTCAACTTTCATAATTACATTTCTAAAATCCAATAACCATTTGATTCACCAAAATTCCAAATCCACTTTCATAATCACATTTCCAAATTCCAATACCATTTGACTAACCAAAGTTCTAAATCCAGATCCCATAATCCAATCACATAGCTATAATAATTATAAACTAGTACAAAAAATGATGAATCAATTCCAATTCTCATTTATGATCATCTGGTGCACAATTTAATTCTAGATTATGTGATTGCATTCTCTATTAATACATTAATTGATCACTTTACTTGTTGGGATTTAAGAAGGAATAGTTGTCAAGCTATGTTAAGTGTTTGAAGCTTGTTGTCTGTCGATTTCAACTATGATAACCTACTGAAACACAACCATCATTAATGCATTTATTCGCTACTAGGATACCAACTTACTAGAGGTGATTGTCAATTAATGCTTGGAAGTTAGGGTTGCAATGATTATGGTTATAACATTGTGGAAAATAGTAGAAAGGTATAGACTCGTAGCGTTTATGGATAGCATTTTTCAATATAATACAAATTCTCCATCAAAGTTAACCTAGGAGAAACAACTATCAAATCAACTTATTTCGAGGAGTTTTCTCATTCAAATCCCTTCGTTTTAGACAATTTTTGTAACAAAAAATTATAACATAGATATAACTAAAAGAGTGTGTAACTCTAGGTTCCACACGTCACACTAACTCACACACGACTGTTCTCAGATTTTGGCAATATTGTTGTACCATTCTCTTCCTTTAATATATTGATATGCAATTTCATTCAATTATGTTCCAAGCGTCCAGACTCTCAAACAAGCCATAGTTGATTAAATCATGAGTCCATGGCTAGTAGCACAACCAAATTACATTATATCACATCTCCCATCAAACAAGTGATCATTGTTGCATACAAAAAACCAGACATAGCTTTGCAAAACATGGTTTTGGAGGGTTTGAACCCTAAAGAAAGACAAGGTTGTGGAGCAAAATATTGAAGACTTACACAATATCATGATGGCCTTTGGCCTACAACAATGAAGAAATTCCTATATACAAATCCAAGAAAAGGGATGCTATTATGAAAGAAAGAGTAGTAATGCAAAATGCAACGATACTATTGTCCTAGGAAATGAGAATTTAAGTCTTCTTCCCAAATGCAGTTATGCTAAAAAAAATAATGTAAGTATTAGATCATATCAATCGTGTTATGAATAAATCCTACATATGCATAGTTTATACTAATGTAATTGTATAGTTACTATGAGATCCAAACCGTAGAACAATTTTAATAAATTTTATAACATTAAAACAAGCCATTGCAAAGTCACATTGTAACAAAAAAAATCAACTATTGTATTATTGAAACAAATTCATAACCATTAAAAAAGTTATTTCCATTTAATTGTTTTATAAAGAACTCATATTTGAATAAAAATAATTACATTGATAGGCATTTAGATATTATCTGAAATTTTGGACTTCCTTGAACAAACCAACAAGATTAACTCGAGTAACAAGTGTACAACCAGGATTCATTTCATGGTCGTCATATCTTGTTATGATTAAATGCATCTTGATTAAGATTAAAATTAGCTTCAGTTAAGATAAGCAGATATCAATGTTTGTTTTTTGTTTATTTCATATCATTTTTTTTAATAAATAGTATTTGTTTTATATTTATATTAATTTGTTTAATGTTTATGTTATATTATAAATGGATAACTATAACGATCTGGTAATTAGTTTAATGTTTAACTTTTGTTTACAACCAACCATATCCACAAAATTAAGTAGCTGGATGTGCCTATTGGCATTCACCAACCACTTTACTTGTGGTTGTGGGGTAAAAACATGAATATGTGTGTTTGTTTTTGTTGTTTTATGACAAAACAACGTTTCTTTGGATTGCTATTTTTTCATTTTTAACAATTCAAAATTTTCATAGTTTTTTTATAATGAAAAAGTACACAGATTGTGCTAGTGCATCTCTTAATTTTCATAAATGTTTCATGAATATTTTCATAAGTATTTGGAGTTTCATCACATAGTTTTATAAAAAATTTATAAAATTTGAAAGAGCTTTCACTATTGACTTTATTAGAGGCTTAAGTTTGTTGTGCAATTGTATCCACATATAAATTTAGATCTAACTAAATCATACTTGGGTCCATAACTTATACAGGACTATGAAAATTAAGTTGTGTGTGATGGATGTATTATGAGTTGATCATTAAACAACTAGATGGAAGAAGATACTTGTAATGTGACAATAACTTTTAAACATAGTTTTAAATGATTTAAATTTTGATAAATAATGCTGATGAAATGTGTGATAGACTCGCTTGGGGTTATGCTTTTGTTGCTGTTTAATTGTCAATTCTCAACCATCTAAACTTTTGACATGTTGAAATTGGAGTAGCCCTTCAATTGCAAAGTTGCAAAATAGTGGTCAATTTCATTATTGAAGGGCCTGATGCAAAATTAATTTTTTTTGCATGGTGAAAATTAATTTTCCCTTCTATGAAGGGTAAAATAGGTTTCGAAGGGCATTGAAGGCTTCAAATTTGAACCCCGGACCTTTCTTGACCAAAACAACCTAGTTTTGAACCCTATAACATAAGTATGAGACAAATGAAAATGTGTCCTAGGTGTATGACCATGGTACTAACATGGTATAATGCTCTAACAGTTAAGTCTAAAATATATATTGCAAACCTTGGGTTGTTTATCCTTTCTGTTGTATTTGTTCCTCCCAAACAGCCAGTAGCACTTATGCCATTTTGTGGTGTTCTTTATCGCCAATTTATTAATTGAATGTTGTTAAATACCCACATAGAATTTATGCTTATAGTATGTGTATGAACAAGTAATCTTACGGAAACTTTAACAGGAAGAACCTGTTATATATCAAAGGTTGTCCATGTACTCATGGGAACATTGCAGGGTTCATAAATAGTTGTAGGTGCTAATTATTTAGTGCATATAATTCATTTGAGGAACACTCCAATGACAAGGAATTATTTATGAAAAGGAAATCATCCACATTTGGTGTTGTGCATGCAATAGATAGTTTGTCTCATGGTGATAGGTTGTTAATAAAGTATAACGTTTTCATATCACTAATCATTTGTCAAATATTCCTTGCATTGGAACTACCTTTAGACATCCTTTTGGTGCACGATAAAAATATCATTAAGTAATTGTATTGTATTTTCAATGGAATTAATGTAGTATTACTTAATTTGTCATTTTGTTTTATGAAGTGGTTGGTTGAACATGTACTATTGGAAAAAAAATCGATGCTTCAAATAATTGTTTAGTATATTGTTTGAACATACTAATTCCATTGTGAATTCCAATATCATCAATAATCGAGAGAAGGCTACTAAATGAGTGTAACTTAGAGAGGAACCATACCAAGCCTGGTTTAGTCAACCACTTGTTCAATTCCCTTTACATTCCAATTCACCAATTTAGAGTGTCTACAGTAACATGGGTTCTTCACATGTTGGTATTGAAGGCAATCAATAGAGGTTGGAATGGATGATTTCTCAGAAGATATGAGTGCTATGGAGGGAATGTTTTTAGATGCATTCTAGCAAGATGATCTACGGGATAATGACCTTATCATAGATACCTTTTTCAAAAGCTTAAAATATTATTCCACTACACTTCTCTTTGGATAATATAGCTTGAAAACAATGTATGGTATGTCAAAGACATGCTTCTTGATGCTTTTGGGAATTAACCATTAAGTGCCCTATATTTTGAGGAATCTCGTCACACAATGAACATTGTAAATGGTTGATTTTATACATCCCCGATGATAGTGTACATTTATATTACCTACCAATTGTAGGTTACTCAAATATAAGGTAATTATGAGTAAAAGGTTTTGCTCGACAACTACTATGATGAAAAACAAGTGCTAAAAGGGTGGTATTGAGTACATATCATATCATGCTTGTTAAAACAATTGTATTCTATATAGAGAAAAATATGAAGAAAAAATATATGTCCAAAATGTGGGCATGACAAGTACATGAAATAAAAAAAGGGTCAATCGCATTGTCCCCCTCATAAGATATTGAGACACATGCCTATAATCCCAAGGATTCAAAGGATCTTCCATTGCAAATAATTAACTATGTTGAAGGGATGACATGCTTCACATAGATGTGAGCCATAATTTATTTGAATCCCAACAGATTCAATAACTATGAAGCATAAAGAAGATACATGGATTGATAAATTCGAGGATGAAGTACATAGCCTTCAATTGAGAATATTCATGGATGTATTTAACATGTATTCCCTCCAAAATACCAAATATTCTATTTGGATAGTAGTTTTAATTAATAAAAATATCCTCCCATGGTTGTCCCCAAAGAATGAACATATTATGTTGTGTCTTATAGTTCCTGGTATAAAATGTTAGACACTGAGAGGCGGGGGTGAATCAGTGTAAAGCAATTTTAGAACTTTTCTTGACTTGTCACAATTAACTACCAATTCATCACTGCATAATCATTTCATAAACATCTTTCACCTCATCATTCACACATCATAAGCATTTGAATCATTAAGAACCATAACACAAAAGAACACAAAACCATATAATTTGGTAATATTTTTGTATTAGTTTTGGTCCGGCTACAACTGTGAGGTAAAATCAGCACCTACTGATACAAAGAGAACCTACTCTTCATCCAAGACCCTGCCTGGTTTTCTTAGACCCTGCTAAGAATGGTTTGAGGTACCCTAACCTCAAATGCAAGACAAGATTGCATTTACAGTTAAAGCTCACTATCACATCATCTCATCAATCACATCAACATCACTTATCTCTTCAATCTGTTCTGCTGTTGGTCAGTACTGCTTATAATCTGATCATCACTCATTTATTTATCTGCTCATCACTGCTGTTGGTCATCTGCTCATCACTCTTGACTACTGCAACCCTTCCAAGCCATCAAGCTCTGCTCAATTCACTGTTGCTGCCATCAACTTGTCATGTCTTCTTCACTTTGTCACTGGCTAAGATCGTCAAGGAGTATGCATCAAGTATGCATCATTATCATCAACAGGGTCTTTCAAACATCAAGGTCTGATCATGTCTATGCAGTCATCTTCCGGGGAAGTCATGTGTTCATCATAGGGTATAGGAGTGTATCATCGTAGCATGCAACATTATCATCATCATATAGTAGAGGTATGCATCATCATCATCATCATCATCATCATATGTATATCAAAAACTGTTCACATACTTCAAAGTTTTCATCACTACTGCTCAACTTTGTTGATATACATCATAGTATATAACAACATTATTTCATCATCACAATCACTTTCAAATCATGTCACTGTGTAGGAATTATATCACTTGTCACTTGACACTTCTTTTGTTGTAGGTGTCACAGTCACACTGTCAAGCTCACTCAAACATAGTCAGGAATATCACTGCCAAGGTAAGCAAATCATACTTGTCATCCTTGTACCGAGGTCTTCAAAGCCTGCTAATCATAAGTCAGCTATACAAGGTGTTATCATGCAAATATACTTGTCACTGCTTGCTACTTATCACACATCAACTTCTTCACTGATTGATTGTCATGCTAAATATACATATGCAATTCTCACTCTCTCACTGTCAAGTATCTCACATGCATATACTTTCCTTCAAGAACCTGTCAATTATTCATCAAAACACTCATGCATATATTAAATCATTGTTGATATAATTATCATTCCATGAACTATCATACATACCAGAAGAAGACAGTGTGACACTTTGCAAAGTGTGTGAACTTCTTCAGGACAGTCAACTTGTCATGATCCAGGTTGTCAACCTGAACTTTGCTTCATCACCCACTTCATCATGATCCTCACAGTTCATCAACAGTGAGCTTGAACTCTCATAAGCTGTGCATATCACAACTTTTAGACTTCATGCTTGGGCTATGTATTAGTGTCATGACTCATCACTTATCACTTCAACAAAGTCTGCTCTCAAGGTTTGCTCAGGTCTTCACGATCTTTGACTGGGCATCAGCCTTGCATTGTGCTTTCCACTGATCAGTTTACTTCATCTTTTCATGGATAAAAAATCCCAGAGGCTTGTGTTCTGCTACTCCTTGGTGCAGCATCAGTCATTTAGTTCATGAACAACTTGATAGGCCCAGAATAAAAAGGATAAAGTGCTGCTACTGGTGTTTTAACTCTACTACAAAGCAGGTTGAAGTTCCTTCAGTTAATTAGGGCTCTTTTTACACATCACAAATGCCTTGAATCTTCCCAGCGAATTACTCTATGATAAGACAGTCTTTCAAAAAAAAACTTTTTTTTTGTCATTTAAAGATTTATCACACCACTTCTTAACAGGCTGAGTTTTCTCAGTCAATTAGGGCTTGTTGAACACATCAAAGTACATTTAGCCCTGCTCCAAAAGGTGTCACCTTCCCACTATTGCTGCTGCCCCAAAGAACTAATTGAAGAGGTGGTTTTTAAGCCCTCAAAACAAGATTAGTATGTTGCTGTTGGTGCCTTGTTTCTCTTCTTAGCAGGTTGTGATTTTCTTAGGGAAAGATAGTCCTTCAAACAAATTTTTGTCTCCTAAAATGCAGCTGCCTCAGTATAAAAATCAGAGCTATTTTTAATGTATCCGTGTTGCTAAAGATACCTAAGATAGATCTGAGTACATTGTCCTCAACTTGAAGCTGCCTCAAAATTCACGTATATACAATTCAGGACTCCAAAATGTCTTAGTCAACTGCTGCTATGTATCTTCACCCAAAAAGAATATAGTCTGCTGCCACAAGTTCTGCTGCTGTTCTCTTTACCCACAAAAAAAACCATCAAATGGGTTGTCTGCAATTTTTTAGACTGTTGGGACTATTAGGGCATCTCTGCTGCACACGGATTTCTATAGTCATCTTTTCTTATTGCTACCAACCGAATTCTACATCAGCAATGAGCTTCTTTCTTCTTACTGTTACCACCTCAATCATCCAGAATTTTCCTCAGTCTGCACCTCCGAAATTTCCTCAGTCTGCACCTCCGAAATTGCCTTAGTTTGCACCTCCGAAATTGCCTCATTTTACACCTCCAAAATTTCCTCAGTCTGCACCTCCGAAATTGCCTCAGTCAAACCTCCGAATTTTACCTCAGAGCTCTTTCAAAATTCACACCCTAAAATGAAATTTGTTAGGGTATTTATAGTGGTTTTTCCACCATAAATTCTGGAGCCGAATTGTATTTAAAATAAACAAAATTTTATTTCTTTATTTTAATTTAAGGAATGGTCAACGTTGGAGGAATTAGGCTGGCTGACTTCAAAAAGGTAAGATGGTAAGTGTTTTAATTTTTAATTTAAATTTGTTATTTGAATTTTTAATTTTGACTTTGAATTTTAATTTTATTAAATCACTTTATTCAAAATCCACCCTACACTTAAGTCACACAATCACTCCTTATCATAAGGGTGTCTTTTAACCCACTAGGGCTTGCATGTATGCCTTTGTCACATCATTAAAGTTCATAGGGTTTCCACCATATCAAGGGTATAATAAATGTCCAAGTGCCATCATCACTTCTTAGGGTTTGCAAGTCTTTAGCTGTCCTTTTATCAACATGATTCATACACATGAACCACACCATTTTCACCAAGTGTGGGTTCAAGGGCCTTCATAAAAGTTTCATGACTTTATTAAGTCATTAATGACCATATCTTCATGTCACCTAACCATGTAAGTGCAAGTAGTGGGCTCCATGATCTTTTCAAGTCCATCAAGGTCTTCATCAAGGGTTCTAAGTCTTCATGGGCTTCTTCATCAAGCAAGGGGCTTCATGGTATTCTTTAACTGCCTCAACCACATGATCCAGCATGATATCACCTATGGGGTAGCTTGGTTTCTCCTGGGGTACCATGACACCATCAGAGCATGAAAGACCACAGAATGGGTCATTAATGCTTCTCCAACCCATCTAGGGTTTCTCCAACGTCTACCAAGGCTTCAAGACCATCTCCAAGTTCTTCAATGTCTTCAGCAAGGTGGTGGCTTCAAGATCCAAGCTTGTGGGTACATGGACCTGTTGACCTGATTTTATGACCTAGGCCAACAAGGAGATCATGCCCACACAATTAGCTTAAAGCAACGTCCGGTGTATTTGGAGTAGCAAAATCTCGCAGGTTATGGTCCTGCTACCAGCTGAATTTTTCTCTTAAGGAGAAAATAAAATTCAGCAAAAATCTATCCTAATGTTATTTCTGTCTAACTAAATTCTAAAATTATTTTTAACTACCTAAGGTATTGCTTTCTTAAGGAAAGTATTCGATTTTTGAAGAAGTTTTCTGAATATAAAAGACTATTAAAATTACTCTAACATTTACACAAATGTTATTTAACGGCTGTTAAATGCAACTATACTAGGATAATAATAACTAAACTACTATCCTATCTATCCTATCTCAGCTGAGAGCGATTTTGAATAATATATTAATTATTAATTAATTATAATATGAACAGAAAGATAAAGTGTACGATCTAAAATAGACATATTTAAGTCATACACACTAAATCATGCTGCTATAGAATAACTTATCAGAGAAACTGAAAATAAACAATTATTTCAAGTTTCTGAAGTGTCTAATTAATTAATAACTAATAACCAACATAGATATTTGAATAAAAGATAATTTCTAGTATGAAATCACTGCAAAAATACAAATGATATCTAATAGACATAAATGTATATCCCTATATCTTGAATTTACAGTAAAAACGCTGATAAATTTAGCCACAATGACATATTAATTCAAATATAATATTGGGCTGACAAAGTGAAAAATTATAAATAAACACAAGCATAACAAAGTATACTGTATTAATATTAAAATAGAAGATCATATATTGAAATATAGAGTGTATCCAAAACAATACCAGTCATGATATCAACTTGGAGATTTCCAGTTACATCCCATGTCCAAAGATCAAACTTCAGTAAGGAAATAAAACCAGCATCAAAATATATCTCAAGTATGTCTCTCTTCGGTCACTCCATCCCCCTTTTTGTAAAAAATCCTAACTTAAATAATACTATCAGTCTTTCGATTCCATTTTCCCATCAATGCTACATGCAATATTATAGGATTCCTATAACTATCAAAGAGAATCGAATCTCTTTTTCATCAGACACCTGTCACTAGAAGATAACAATAAAAGCGACTAGCCTGAACATTTGCTGGTTTAAAGGAACTGGCAAATTCATGGTTGTTGTTGAAATTCCAGTATTCAATGATCAGCCACGTCTTCAAACTGAAATCCAACATATTAGAAACGTCCTGAAACTGTGGAGAAGAGCGATGACATATCCACCTGTTTTTAAACAAACAAAGGCATCTTATTAAAACCCAATTGAAACAGAAATAACAAAAGAAACTACAATTCATATATGTGTGCCTATAAAATTTGCGATTTTACAGGCATGCACAACAAAGCTGTTTTTCCTGTTGACAGAGAGGCAAATTATGTAACTGAAAATGGAAATAATCATTAAGCCCTCTTCTGCAAATCAACCACTTCACCGATCGGGGTCGGAAACAAAATATGACCTAAAATATGGGCGGGAAAGCTCCCAATTGAAAGTCAGAAGGACATAGACATCGGCAGACTAGTACTTTGCACAGCCGCAACGGCGGAAGATAAAAGACTATGGTTGTGTGATGAAAAGACCAGCCCGCATCGGTGGTAGGCGTGCTTTACATTTCGGGTGATTAGTTGATTTTGGAGCTGCAATGGCGAAACGTAAGGGATTTCATGCCCCGCCACATAAGGTCCGAATCGGAAGAGAAAACAACCAAAGTATCAGAAAGGTTTGTTCTTTCGGTGGCCGCAACATCGGGTGATTAGTTGCTTTCGGAGCCGCAACGACGGAAGATAAAACCCAAGGGTCGACGAAACAACAAAGCGGATCTTGAAAGGTCAATACGATAATCGAGGGGCTTTGTAGTTTTCCATCCGCAATGACGGAGAAAGTAGTAACAAACTGTTCCGATGTGAAAATCAAAAGTTGGCTGAAAATGCGTCGGAAACAAATATTCTGACTGAAGCTTATTACTTCTCCGCAACGGTGGGGGCGCAAGCTAAGAATCTTCCGATTCAGTTATTTCAATAAAAGAAACGTTGGGAAAATTCACTTACCATTCACTTAGAAACTGGATTATGGTCGTTTTAATGAAAGAAACGTTGAAGTTATTTCAATGAAAGAAACGTTGGGAAGCACTGAATTCATTCCAAAACATTGGGACCATTAGCTAAGAATCTTCCGATTCAAACACTTGAAAACGTACTCAAAGACAAAAACAAAAGTGGATCATTTCAGGCATTAGAAACAGTCTTTTTGAGGAGTAAAAAAAAAGAGGGTCCCGAAATTGTTAAATTTTGGAAAAATGTTGCAGCTGCAACATATAGTTTTTATCATTTTGCAAAATCCCATCCATTAATATCCTAGATTGAATTTGATAGGATACTAAGCTATAAAACTATAACATATTAATATTTCTAAATGATACTCATTTATTCACTAGCTATTTATATACAATTTTACAAAGTCATGGTAAGATATTTAAGTTACATATGGGGAGTGAACTCTTAGGTTTAATAAGAATTTTACTTTAATAATTAACCTTTAGTTCTAGGATTTTCTAAACTTATAATATCTTATCAATAACCAGCTTCAAAATGTGTTTTCGTTGAACCCCAATTAGCACACTATCTCTTAATTTTTTTTAAATCATATATATAATCAAATAGATTAATTAACGATGAATTGATTATATAAAAATTTATGGAACTGACAGCTGCTAGTTATCAAGTTTATGAAAAATTGTTTCATCAGCTCTTAATATGTCACTGAACTTTTCTATAATTGAGAGTACTTTCAGAATCGAAGATTCTGAAGGCACTCTTTTATAAATTTTAATAGGTAAATCATAAAAGAGAGCTGATCTCCCTTCATCTTAATGAAAAATTAAGGGGTTGTTACTGACTGCCAAAAGGACCCTGTCAACTAGGTACAAGGTGCTTCAAGGCACAAACCCACTTTGTTTGGGATCCAAGGCACTGCAAGGTGGGACTTGGTGGCATCAATGACATCCCATGGGGCCACTGCAAGTCCATGTTGTCATCAATGAAAATTTCATCAATAGAAACACGTTTATAATATGAATGTTTGTCTACAACCATTGATTGAGGAAATTAAGAAATTATGGGAAGGGATAGTTGTATACAATATATGATCCATCCGATTATGACAATGAATTCATGAAAAATAAATGACACACCAAGCATAGTGGTTTGGGATGTCCAATGGGATGAAGGAAAAATGGAAGAGAGATACTCCAAACAAATGGGAAAATGTGCATGATCAAGAATATGCCATCAATAAATTCGTTCTCTACAACATGAAGGCAATACAATTGTGGGTTTCATTTTTTGAAGAGAAGAGAGGGAAATGGAAGAGTGACATGAAATAGTTTATGTGAGTGAATAGTATAAGAATGCCTTATCCTTAACATGTAAAATAAATATTCTAATTATTTGTCTCAAAAGTTGAGTGAATGGCCATATTAAAGAGAAACGTGGGCACATATGGTCGTTACTTGCTGTGATAAGGATGCATTAAACATAATGTTTGGATGCAAAAGCTTGGTAACAATCTCTTTGTATACATTTTAAACTTTATAATACACATTTGAATTATAACAACTTCATGCTTTTATTAATGCTTAGGTTATTATACATATGACACCACCATTTCACTTTTTTATTACATGGGCATTTATCCCATATATGTGGGCATATAAACATTATTTTAGGATCGAAGATGGTTATGATGGACGTGTCACATTTGACTACAAAGTGGAAGTTGAGTTTGATTAGTCTAGGCATGCTATCCACCATGATCAAAACATAATAAAGGGGAAGTTATATTATGTTGGAAAGATACACGAGATCATGCAAGTGGACTTCTCATCTTTCCAATGTGTTATTTTTAAGTGCAAGTGGTGGGATACCTTTGAATAGAGTAATGTAAAGGAAGATTATGATAATGGGAAAATATGTATTAACTCTAGAAGGATGTGGGATGAAACTAAGTAGCCTTATACTTTTCCAAGGCACCTAAACCAATTATCTTTTTACCTACATATGTTGGATAAGGGTTGGTGGTTCATAGTAAGAAATGACCCTAGACCAAAACATATTTTTGACATATTTTTGAGACCTCACCATGTTATAATGCTAAGCAAGGAAGATAAAGGTGATGCAACAAAGAGTAATATGTACATGTTTTATTTAAATATTTATATTATGGACGTGTCATTTTATTATTGTTATCTATTATTGACTAATTATGTTTTTTAATTCATTTTTGAAGTTCGAAATGAAAAGTAAACAACCATTTTTAAACATTATGTTGAAAATAAATTAAACTATTTTGGAAGATCCTAATCAAATAATAGTAATGATCATAGATCCTCTTTTCATTTTTTTTTATAAACTTAACATTGATGTAGTAGGTTTAGCTATGAAGGTCTTTCTATCTCATTATATATTTAATATAAACTTTATAATTAATTTCATGATTTAATTGAATATCCATTTAATAAAAAATATTGATGTAAAAATTTATTCAAATCTAATTTAATTGGAATTGTTTTCATGGTTATTTAATATGCATGATGTTATCACTACATTAAAAAGTTGTAGGAATATAAATTTTGTCGTATTACTTATTCAAGATTGCAAACATGTTTTATCTATATATAATTGTGTGGTCTTGTTATACAACAAAGAATTCACGTTTAATATAGTTGGTTAAACATTATATTATGACATCAAATGGTTACCGCTTAAAAAATGAAAAATGACATCATAGCAACATCAAAATAGTATGTTAAATCTAATGGTATAGATCATTAAAAGGGGAAGTAAAGGTTAACTTCGACAATGTCAGTTAGGCTCCTATCCTACCTTCATTAAATAGATAAGTTGTTGTGTATTAAGTCCATTTATATTAAATAAATACCATAAAATAGATATAGTGTGAAAGCAATATTTGTTAGAAGACACAAGAAAGGTTCTTAATACTATAAAGTTCCTTTAGTAAGAAGGCTTACTAGAAGGTTCTTCCTACTAGAAAGTTCCTATAAAGGAGTAGAATTAATGTAATAAGATGTCTCGTGAGGTATCTTTTAATAAGCGGCATTCTCATTTGGATGTTGCCCCTTTGAAGAGGGAAGCAAACCATGATTCCAATAGTATATACATTTCTATTGTGATACTTGATTATGTACAATTTGCTATTGCTATGATAATTACATCTATTCATTATGAAAATATGTATTTATTCTACTCTAAATTTCTCTTTATGCTACTAAGGTACATAACATTTGGTATCAAAGCACTTTCTAAAGCTAGAAATTTTAGACTTTTTCTTTTAGACTATAGATGTTTTTGGCATTTATTAACAACATAATGATATATCCTTCAATAGGTAAATCTACAATCTAGGAAGACTACACGTATGAAATAAAAGAGGTTTCACCTAGTTGGACACCCTTGTAACAACTATTGGTATCCCTTTGAGTAGTACCACATTAGACAACACATATATATGGAATTTCACTTCAATGAAAGAAACGTTTGGAAGCGCTGAAGTCATTCCAAAGCATTGGGACCATTAGCTAAGAATCTTCCGATTCAAACACTTGAAAACGTACTCAAAGACAAAAACAAAAGTGGATCATTTCAGGCATTAGAAACAGTCTTTTTGAAGAGTAAAAAAAAAGAGGGTCCCGAAATTGTTGAATTTTGGAAAAATGTTGCAACTGCAACATATAGTTTTTATCATTTTGTAAAATCCCATCCATTAATATCCTAGATTGAATTTGATAGGATACTAAGCTATAAAACTATAACATATTAATATTTCTAAATGATACTCATTTATTCACTAGCTATTTATATACAATTTTACAAAGTCATGGTAAGATATTTAAGTTACATATGGGGAGTGAACTCTTAGGTTTAATAAGAATTTTACTTTAATAATTAACCTTTAGTTCTAGGATTTTCTAAACTTATAATATCTTATCAATAACCAGCTTCAAAATGTGTTTTTGTTGAACCCCAATTAGCACACTATCTCTTAATTTTTTTTAAATCATATATATAATCAAATAGATTAATTAACGATGAATTGATTATATAAAAATTTATGGAGCTGACAGCTGCTAGTTATCAAGTTTATGAAAAATTGTTTCATCAACTCTTAATATGTCACTGAACTTTTCTATAATTGAGAGTACTTTCAGAATCGAAGATTCTGAAGGCACTCTTTTATAAATTTTAATAGGTAAATCATAAAAGAGAGCCGATCTCCCTTCATCTTAATGAAAAATGAAGGGGTTGTTGCTGACTACCAACAAATGGCGATGACCTGGGTGAACCAATTATCTCTGCTCATACAACTTACAATGATATAAACAAAATCTTAAAACTTATTAAAAACAATAAAAAATTCTTTATCTAAAAAAAGCCATTATTTTTGTTCATATTCATAAGTACCACTCAGAAATATTCCATCTTTTGAAACATAGATCTAGTTAGGGATAAACTTAAAAATATCTTGATCAAAACAAAGTACTTCATAGTAATAATAACCTGCACCATCAGTATATAGAAATCTACTTTTCTGAAAACTTTCCAGAATCTGTTCCATAAACATAATAATTTTCTCTTTGTTTGCTCTTTCTTTTCTTAAAACAATAATTCTGACTAAAGACTACTATCTAGGTATGGTGTCCCAATGTGATAGTATCATTCACGAGAGCTGTCTGAAATAGGCAAGCCGGCTCGTGATGAGACCTCTTGTCTTTTAATTTTTAAATCAAAAGCCATCACCCTGGTGATCAGAAATAAAGTTATCCCAGACAGCATTGATGATCATGATTAGGCCGACTCGTGATGAGACCTCCTATTCTTCAGTCAAAATTTATATTTTCTTTGTTCACTTTTATCTTTTAAATTTTATAAAATGAGAGATCATTACCCAGCATGGTGACCAAATGGTAATGTCAGTCATTAATATCACCAGAAAATGAATCAGCTGGCTCGTGATGAGACCCCTTATCTTTTGGTTTTAAAACCAAAAGCCATTACTAGTTTCCTAATAATGTCATACTAGTGATATTTGTGATTCTGAGCAGACCGACTTATTACTAAGACCTTCCGTCTCTCACTTTAGCATTTTATTGACTGGAACAAATTCTAATTTTTTTTTTATAGATTGTAAACACTTTTGAAGACTGATGGTAGAGATTTGTAAGAGTTTTTCAAAAGTACAAGCTTCGAAAAATACATTAATAAGCTATCCCCATTTTATATAAAGAAAATAAAAAGGTAAGGAATAATCTGAGTAACACTTAAAAATAGAATAATGATAGGTCTTTTATGGATTTAAGAAACCTTGATCATCCTAAACAAATTTTTAAAAGATTTCAGTCTAGTATCATAATTTTTAAGCTGATGAGCAAACTGACTTTTTAACTTGAAGATTTATTTATTTACATTTATTTCTTCAGCTGCTAACTAAAGATTACTGACTGATTATATACAAAAAATTGACAGTATGAAATATTTGGCTAACAGAATTAAAACTAGCTGAAAATAACAGAATGATGTTTGAAAGTTATAAAAGTTTTATGAATTTCTCATCATTCTTAATTCTATGGAATATAATTCAGTTTTTATACAAAAATATAAATTTATTTACAAACAACAAACACATTATATACATTTTAAGACAGAAAATATTAACAGAAATATTTTTTCAGAATCAGTCCATTCACTGGGAATGTTTCGGACTGACCGTCAAGTGTTTGCAATCGAAAGGTACTTGGACCTATCTTCTTAGCAATAACAAAGGGACCTAACCAAAGATTCTGAAACTTAGTATGATCACCTTTGTCCTCATGAACTTTATCCCATTTTAAAACTAAGTCTCCCACCTGAAATTCTCGATTGGAACTAAATGATTGGTCAAACCAAGACTTCATAATTTGTTGATGTTTTGTAAAGTGCTGTTTTGACTTTTCTCTTTCTTCCTCAAGCTTTATCAAAGTGTTAATTCTCTTTTCCATTGCTGGACACTCTTCATCTTGGACAGACTGAGCTAACTGTAATGAAGGTAAAAATAAATTCTGTGGTAAAATAGCTTCAGTTCCATATACTAAGAAAAATGGTGAGTTACCTATTGAAGCCTTAGGAGTCACTCTGTCTGCCCAAAGGGCATTGACTAATTCTGTATGCCAATCTTGATGGTGAACTAAAATAGTTCTTTTGAGAATTTTCAATAAATTTTTGTTTGTTGATTCAACTAAACCATTTCCATGAGGATGATAGTTAGCTGAATACCTGATTCTTATCCCCTTTTCTAAGGCAAATTGGGTTAACTCAACTGATGAAAAATATGAAGCATTATAAAAAACGAGGGAATCTGGAATACCAAATCTTGTTATGATAAAGAATTCTAAACATAATAAAACCTGATTGGTATTTACAACCCTTAATGGTGCAGCTTCTGCCCAACGAGTAAAATAATCAGTTGTTGTTATTATATATTTATGTTGCTTAGATGAGGGAGGATTTATTGGCCCTACTATATCAATACCCCATTGCTGAAAGGGTCTTTCAACTGAAACAGGTTGCAAAGGAAAAGCAGGTTTTTTAACCCTTCCTGCAGCAAGTTGACATTCCTGGCATTTTCTAACAAAAGTATAGGAATCTTGAAACAAGGTAGGCCAATAATAACCAGCCCTAAGAATTTTGTGCGCAATAGTTTCTCCACCAAAATGACCTCCTGCTGGTCCAGAATGTAACTCTTTCAAAATTACTTCTGTTTCATCTTTGTCTAGACATTGAAGTAATACTCCGTCTGAATTTCTCCGAAAGAGAACATTATCAATTAATAAATAAGGAGCAGATGTTAATCTAAGTGCTCTTTTCTTCCTTGGTTCTAGATAATCAGGAGCAGTTTCTGTTTCCAAAAGTATTCTTATGTCTGCATACTAGGAATCTTGTGGTGGAGGATAAAAATAAATTTCTCTGGTAAGTAAAACCTCATCAATAACAGTTTCAGCTTTATCATTAGGTAAATGAGCAGCTTCAGTAGCTAATTTACATAATCCTTGTCCTTTACTTATCACCGAGGGTTTAATTTCTAAGTCATACTCTTGAAGGGCTGTCATCCAAGGTGATTTTTTCTCACCTAAGTCCTTTTGCACTAACAAGTTTCTGACTGAGGAATAAGGGACGATTATTTTCGTTTTAGATTTCAATAAATACGGACGAAAATGTTTAACAACTTTGAAAACAGAAAAAGCTTGTTTATCAACTTCATGATAATTAAGTTCAGCACCTTTGAAATTTGAACTCATGAAGGAGATTGGTACTTCATTATTTTGCTGATTTAGTTGGGTTAAAATTGCTGCATATGAAATATCAGAAGCAAAAGTATACAATATGAAATATTTGTTAAAATCTGGGCTTAGAAGGCTAGGAGCTTCTGAAATGTCTCTTTTTCAGTTTGTCCCCAATTAAAAATGGCATCTTTCTTAATCATTTTCTGCAAAGGACGAATGATTTCGGAGAAACTGGGAATGAATCTTCTAACAAAATTTATTTTTCCGAGAAATGATTGCATCGCTTTCTTGCTAGAAGGATAAGTTATCTTTGAAATGGCTTGGGTTCTTTCAGGATCAATCATGATTCCGTGCTTTGAAACCACACAACCTAATAGAATACCTTCGGAAACAACAAATAATGTTTTTTTAGGATTTAAGGATATTCCAAACTTTCTACATCGTTCAAATACCTTTCTAAGGTGATTGAGATGATCAGGTCGATGTTTAGAATATACAGTCACGTCATCCAAATAGACAACGACTGAATGGTTAATTAAGCCTCTAAAATCAATATCCATTGCTCTTTGAAAGGTTGCCCCAGCATTGATTAACCCAAAGGGCATCTTGCGGTAGGCATATGTTCCCCATGGAGTTCTAAAAGCAATTTTCAATTGATCATCTGGAGAGACTAATATTTGGTTGTACCTTGAGAAACCATCAAGGAGTGATAGTATCTCAGATCCAGACACCTTTTGAAGAATTTGTTCCATGGGAGGAACTGGGTAATTGTCACGTCCCCATGCCTCCGACTAGCGAAGAGGACGCGACTACAAGCTTCAAACACCCGGGCTAAGAGCCCCATGAACATGTACAGGCATAAAAATTGCTGGAACATAATGCTTAAAGTTGTATATTGAACTAGAGTGTGCTCACATGATTATTTATCATGCACAGATGCAATTTAATCATCATACACAGCGGAAAACCAACAACATTCATACATGCATGTATTCATTTAACATGTTCATCAATTTCATTAACAGAAATTAAGATTGCAGAAGTAGAATGGACAATATTACTTATCTTATGATGAATTCGTTCCGCAACCAGCTACGTCGCTGCAACGTTCCACCCAACCATAGGCCAGCGTGCTCCTTAATCTCTCAGCAGCGCTGCCACCCCCGAGCTGGGCATGATTCTCCAAGGGATAAGGGAACATCAGGCTTACACATAGCCAAGAATATACAAGCACAGCCAAGCCAACACAATTGGGTTTATCAGGCCATCAAGGAGCTGGAGAAGGCAAATTGCTAAGCTGGTGAACTCATTATAGATCCAAGAACACCTACATCAGAACTAGCCTGACCTCTAAGACACCCAAACACACCCAACACAAGGAATCAGTCCCTTCTCTGCTACATAGTCCCTCAGGCCCTGCATTCCCTTCCAGTGCTATTCCGGGGTGATGGAGAAGAAGGCCAACCCTCTAGCTTTGTCTGTGTGGTTTCCAGCCACCAGGTTTATCAAGCAAATCTAAGCCAACATCCCTGCTCCCTACACAGTCCAAAGACCAACCATTGCACTCAGGCAATCAATCAGCTGATACAGCTTAAGACAGGGAAAACATTCCTTGAGTCATTATTGGCCCTATCGTGGCCAAAATGAATCTCCAACGAATTTAGAACAGCCCCCAAAACGTAAGGACGACCACAGCAACCACAGCCAACATCGTGGGAAAGTCAATGACCCAATCTGAGCAGTGGAGTCGTCAAGGAACTTACACAGTCCGAGAATGGAAAGAAAAACCAACTCCATAGCTGGGCAGAGGCAACATATGTACATGCCACGAATTGGTAAGGAGAAACATACACACAACTGACCACCCGAATGGCCCTTTGCAGGGAAAACCATGGATGAAAAACACACAATTCCCAGCTCGCTGTGTGAGCCCCAAAACAGAAGGATACCTGTGCGTGGATGTGAGCAGACTGTGAGGAAGGAACAGACTGTGGAGGTCCTGCGTGAGGAAAAGCAGCTCCGTTTTTGTCTGTGGATGAACAACAAAATAGGAAGGACGCGAATGGGAAGTGCGTGAGCCTTCAGCACAGTCGTGGAGAGGAGAATGCCCGCGTGAGTGTTTTTTCCATTCTCGATTCAACCATGGATGGAGTGTGCATGTGGGTGAGGACTAACAGTCCTGCCACCCCACTCCCAAAACCATTAACTGCCTCAACCACCAGCAGCCTTTCTTAATGAAAGTGGTTGGAATAAGCAAGGCAAGAAGACACATGGGTAATTTCCCTCATTGGCCCAAGGTTTGACAATTTCCCCCACATCCTTATCCTTGGGAAAATCATGCCCCTTTCGATTTAGTTTCCGCGATCGTAGCTGGTTGGGTTCATTTAATTAATTATAGATGCATATTTACATGATGACCGTCATAATATATGCCGCATGCCCCGATATACCATCGGTGACAATTCAAATCCAAAACATAACATAACCGATCAATGGTGGGGCCTTGGCCTTTAGCTCCACACCCTAATCATTTACAATATATACATCATATACATCTAATGCAACGGGGTCAAAACCGAGGCATTAGATTCCCCTCCCCCTTCAATAGCACTGTCCCCAGTGCTTACAAAATTGAACAAAATGCTACATTGGCATCGCCTCAGTGTTCCGCAAAATTGAACAAAAATGGATGGGCCAATCGCATGGAATCCTCCAGCTCCCATGTAGCCTCTTCAGGTCCGTAGTGCTCCCATTGCACCTTTACCTGACCTATGGCTCGGTTTCGGAGCATTGTGACCTTCCTATCGAGGATGCGCATTGGATCGATTCGGAACTCTCCCTCGGGTTCCACCTGAATCACATCCCAATTTATCACATGGTTAGGATCATGTACATATCTCTTAAGCAAAGAAACATGAAAAACATTATGAGCTCTAGTGCTAGCAGGCAATGCAAGTCTATATGCAACTGGCCCTATTCTTTCAAGCACTTCAAACAGCCCACAGTATCTCGGTGACAACTTGGCACAACTTCCAAGTTTCAAGGAACTCTTCCTTTCCCTCACTCTGAGGTAAACATGATCCACAACACTGAACTCCCTGTTCACCTTATGCTTATCTGTATAGCTTTTCTGTCTGTCTTGTGCTACTTTCAGCTTCTGTCTGATCTTTACAACCTCTTGCTCCATTTCCTTGAGAAACTCTGGTCCAAGCACAATCCTGTTCACTGTGTTATCCCAAGTCACTGGCGTCCTACACCTTCTTCCATACAAAGCCTCATACGGACTCATCCCCAAGGATGCTTGATGTCCATTGTTATAAGCAAACTCTACCAAGTGTAAGTAATCTTCCCACTTGGTTGGTTTGTCCATCACATACATGCGAAGCATATCTTCAAGCACCTGATTAACTCTCTCAGTCTGCCCATCCGTCTGAGGATGGTATGCAGTGCTGAAGTTTAGCTTTGTACCCAAACCTGCAAACAACCCCTTCCAAAAGTTGGAAGTGAACTTGACATCCCTGTCAGAGACTTTTGCCTTCGGCAATCCATGCAATTTGAATATCTCCCTCATGAAGATCTTTGCATTGTCGCCAGTCTCATATGTAGACTTAACCAGTATAAAATGTGCTGCCTTTGTCAACTTGTCTACCACAACCATGATGGAATCATGTTGTCTCCAAGTCATTGGCAATCCTGTAATAAAATCCATGGAAATAACTTCCCATTTCCATTCTGGAACTGGCAAAGGCTGCAACAAGCCTGCTGGATGTTGATGCTCAACCTTTACCTGTAGACACTTCATAAACCTTGAAATGTACTCAGCCATGTCCTTTTTCATACCTGGCCAAAAGTACTGCTTTCTAGCTGTAGCAATTGTCTTTTGATATCTTGGGTGACCAGAATACGGAGCTTGATGGATTTCATCCATAACAACTCTCCTTAAATCTGCTACATTCGGAATATAAATTCTGCCTTTATAAGTGAGAAGCTGATATCCTTCCAATTTATATCCCTCATACCTCTTCTCAAGACCTTGCTGCTGTAATTTGTCTTTTACCTTCTCATACAATTCATCTCCAGCAGCATGACTAACAATCTGTTGCCTCAAATCCGATTGGCAAATACTAAGAGATGCCACATGCATTTCCTGCACCTTCCTGCTGAGTGCATCAGCTACCTTATTCTCCTTCCCCTTTATGTGCTTGATTTCAAAATCAAACTGACATAAAAATTCCAGCCATCTTGCTTGCCTAGCATTCAGAGTAGGCTGATCAAACAAATACTTTAAACCACAATGGTCTGTTCTGAGCTCAAATCTTCTACCCATCAAGTAATGTCTCCACATCTTGAGAGCATGTACTATGGCTGCAAGCTCTAGATCATGAGTGGCATAGTTCTTCTCATGCTCCTTCAGCTTTCTTGACTCATAACATATCACGTGGTTGTCCTGCATAAGGACTCCTCCAAGTCCTTGTCCGCATGCATCGGTACACACCACAAAATCTTTCTCTGGATCTGCAATTTTCAATACTGGTGCACTAGTGAGAAGATTCTTCAACCTTTGGAAGCTTTCTTCACACGTCGATGTCCATTCGAACTTCATCCCCTTCTTTTGCAAAGAAGTGATGGCATGTGCAACTTTGGAGAATCCCTCAATGAATCTCCTGTAGTATCCTGCAAGTCCCATGAAAGATCTCACATCTGTCACATTTCTTGGAGTAGGGCAATTCATAATGGCTTCAATCTTTTTAGGGTCCACAGATATACCCTCCTCTGAAATAATGTGACACAAATACTGAATTCTATCTCTATAGAAGTCACACTTGCTTAGTTTCGCATACAACTGATGCTCCCTGAGCAAATTCAATGTCAGTCTCAAATGCTCTTCATGCTCTTCCTCATTCTTAGAGTAAACGAGAATGTCATCAAGGAAAACAAGCACAAACTTGTCCAAATACCTGCTGAAGACACTATTCATGAGGCACATAAATGTAGCTGGTGCATTGGTGAGACCAAACGGTACCACTACAAACTCATAATGCCCATACCTTGTCCTGAAGGCTGTCTTATGAATGTCTTCATCCTTGATTCTCACCTGATGGTAACCAGACCTTAAGTCAATCTTGGAAAATACCCTTGCTCCTCTCATTTGATCAAAGAGGTCATCAATCCTAGGCAAAGGATATTTATTCTTCACAGTGACCTTGTTTAACTGTCTGTAATCAATGCATAACCTGAGTGTACCATCTTTCTTCCTGACAAATAGAACTGGTGCTCCCCAAGGAGACACACTCGGTCGGATATACTTCTTTTCCAACAACTCTTGCAGTTGCATCTTCAAATCTAACATCTCCGGTGTGCTCATCCTGTAGGGTGCCTTGGACACTAGCGCTGCTCCTGGCACAAGTTCAATTGTGAAATCAATGTCCCGCTTGGGAGGAAGCCCTGGAATCTCATCAGGAAACACATCCCTGAATTCCTGTAACACCCGATAGTCCTCCAACCTAGGAGTTTCATCTCTTGTTTCCTCCAAAATCTGAGCTGCATACAACTGGCAACCCTTCCTACAGAACTTCTTTAACTGCATTGCTGAAATCTGCCGTACTGAAATCACCTTTGGAATACCTTTCACAACTACTAGGTTCCCTTCTTCATTCATGCACTCGAAAGTCTTATGGTAACAGTCAAGCTTCACCCTGTGAGCTTCTAACCAATCCATTCCAATGAGAACATCATAGGAACCAAGCGGTAGAACATTCAGATCTACACAAGTGACCAATCCATTCATGACCAATGGACATTTATCTACCACTTCACTGACCTTTCTCTTAGTTCTAGTGGCTAGCTGAACTAACCAAGACTTCCTATGCTTTACTTTCTTAAAAGCACTATTCTCCACTACTCTAGGAGTGATGTAACTATGAGTAGAACCAGGGTCAATCAAAATAGAAACAGATTGCTCAACAATCTTACCTTCTACTTCAACCACAGCTGATTGGTGATTTTCCTGGCGGTCCTCCAGTGCTGTATAAATCCTAGGGACTGCCCTTGCCATTTGACCCACTGTTTCTGCTTCTTGAATGTTATAAGTTGGCCTTGTATTCTCATTCTCGAGTGGACAATTCCTGTGCATGTGGGGTCCTCCACATTTCCAACACTGAAGTGGCCCTCTATTCTGTTGTGGATCCTTAGGATTTTCTCCTGTCACTCCAACTGGCTTACTCACAGCTTGAGATGGCTGCTTCTGCTGATTCCTGAAGTTGGAAGGTTTGAAACCTTTCTTTCTTTGGTCAAACTTCTCATTCTTCTTGTCCTTCCATGCCTTATGGAAATCTGTCTTACCTTTACTTTGCTCATAGCAATACTTAGCCTTCCTTGTCGCTTCTTCAAGGGTTCTAGGTTCATAAAACTCAATCCTATCTTTGTAAGACTGAGGAAATCCACTCAGAAAATGCTGGACCTTCAATTTTTCATCTCTAATGTACCAGACATACCTCAACAGCTCCAAAAACGTATTAGCATACTCTTCCATGGTCTGCTGTCCCAACCTCAACTCATGGAATTCCTTAATCTTGTCATCATAATACCTATTAGAGAGATATTTCTGCTTAAAATACTTCTTGAACTGCTTCCACTTCAGTCTCCTTTCGCTGATCCTCTTTACTTGCTTGAAGTGTTCCCACCAAATGGATGCCCTTCCATTCAGATTGAATATGGAAACTCTTGCCTTCATGTTTCCTGAATAATCATGCACTTGAAAGTACTTCTTAATACCAAGAAGCCAGGCTTCAGCCTCTTGTCTAGTCTTTACC
Source organism: Pseudotsuga menziesii (assembly GCA_001517045.1). Lineage (NCBI taxonomy): Eukaryota > Viridiplantae > Streptophyta > Pinopsida > Pinales > Pinaceae > Pseudotsuga > Pseudotsuga menziesii. The sequence goes on from LPNX010236073.1 coordinate 538,902, forward strand.
TCACCATCAAACGTAGGAGGTTTAGCTTTCTTGAATTCATCTCGAGTGCGATCCCTATGGTGTCTCTTCCTTTTCCTTCTATGTGAGGAAGAGCTTTAATCCCCACTGGATTCTTCGGAATCAGGTGATCCACTAGAAGTCCTTCTCCTTCTCCTGGTACTGCTCTTACTGCCTTCTGGTCTTGCTATACCTCGTCTAGAGTCTATCTTTCTCTGCAAGTCTGTCAAACTCTGCAACATTGCAGCGTTCAACTGATGCTGCTCTTCCTGGGCCTTAATCAAGCTTCTCATAGTGGCTGCAACATTTGACGGTGTCTCTTGGAATCTCCTTCCATTATACTCTATGTCGTCATTTCTATTACGAACATTTTCACCCATGGCATCTTCCGCTCACTCATAAGAATCCCGAGCATCATACCCATCATGGGTTCTCATAACTGAACCACCACTTACCTACCAACTATACTGCCTGGAATATTGCCCTAGGAGGTGACTATGACTCTGCAAACATGTTAATATAAACGTTAGATGCATAGCTTATAAATCAAAATCACTTACCTTCACCTGGTGCTGATCATAAAATGACAATTTGCCCAAACACACAAAATTTTCTTCATCAAAGAATGTCTATCTGAGGGGGACGACGGGGGTCAAGGGGGATTTTTTTTTGTTGTAAATTGTTGGGTTTTCGCGCAATCTGGCGCATAAGATCACTGCCTCTTTTCTCCTTTTCAGCCCTGAAATTTCACTGAAAAACAGCTGAAAAATCCCTCTGAAAACAGTCGAAATCTGCTGATAAATCCCATGGAAAAACTCAGAATTTTCCTTTCCTTCTCATCGGCTGTCAGATGTCTTTCCACATCGGAAGCCAAATGACTTTGGCTTCTGCAACAGCGGATGGGAAACTGCTTTCTCTTCCGCGACATCGGAAGTATTTTTACATCGGAAGCCAAATGACTTTGGCTTCCGCAACGGCGGATTGGAAACTGATTTCTCTTCCGATTGGCAGCTGTTACTTAGAAAAATTTTCAACTCTCGGCATCGGCGGTTCTTCCCTATCGGAAGCCAAATGACTTTGGATTCCGCAATAGTGGCACACCAAAGGCCAACTCCTTTCGACGGCCGCTCTTTACTTGATTTTTGAGCCTTAACCCCTTTTGACGTGTCGGCGATCGGAGGACTTTCCCATCGGAAAACCTATTGCTTTGTCTTCCGCAACGGCGGACGTGCAAGCACTTTCCTCTTTCGCCGGGCATCAATACGCTTAGAAAATTTCCGCGTTTTTCTTTCCCCGTCGGAAGACTTGATGGTTTCGTCTTCCGCAACGGCAGATGGGAAATCACTAATTCTTCCGCTACCCCGGGAGTTGTTTTACATCTGAAGCCAAATGACTTTGGCTTCCGCAATAGTGGACTGGAAACCGTCAATACTTCCGCAACAAGTCGACGGTCCTTCCACATCGGAAGCCAAATGACTTTGGCTTCCGCAACTGCGGACGGGGAACCACTTTCTCTTCCGCAACTGCGGAAGTCTTTTTAACATCAGAAGCCAAATGACTTTGGCTTCCGCAACGGCGGACTAGAAACCACCTTTTTTTTCTTCTGCAACGGCAGTACAATTATCACTTCTTCTTCCGATGATTTCATCACTTAGACAAATTTTGAAAATTTGTCTTTCTTTGACTGCGTCGGCTATCGGCGGTCTTTCTTCATCGGAAGCCAAATGACTTTGGATTCCGCAACTACGGACGTGCAAACCATTTCCTTCTTCCACAGAATCGGCGACCAAATCCCTTCCGCAGCCGCAACGGCGGATGGGAAGCCGCTAGACCTTCCGCCACATCGGACGTCGAAACCTCTAACCTTCCGATGACCCGACTGTCAGCACTTTTTTTTTTTTTTTGGTGCTGTCCTCAAATTCCTGATTGCTGATAGGTAGAAGGAAATTCTGCTTTTGTCATTGCATCTTCTTGGCCCATAGAGGCCCATTGTTGCCAACCTATGGCTCTGATACCATACTGTCACGTCCCCATTCCTCCGACCGGCGAAGAGGACGCGACTACAAGCTTCAAACACCCGGGCTAAGAGCCCCATGAACATGTACATGCATAAAAATTGCCGGAACAGAATGCTTAAACTTGTATATTGAACTAGAGTGTGCTCACATGATTATTTATCATGCACAGATGTAATTTAATCATCATACACAGCGGAAAACCAACAACATTCATACATGCATGTATTCATTTAACATGTTCATCAATTTCATTAACAGAAATTAAGATTGCAGAAGTAGAATGGACAAGATTACTTATCTTATGATGAATTCATTCCGCAACCAGCTACGTTGCTGCAACGTTCCACCCAACCATAGGCCAGCGTGCTCCTTGATCTCTCAGCAGCGCTGCCACCCCCGAGCTGGGCATGATTCTCCAAGGGATAAGGGAACAACAGGCTTACACATAGCCAAGAATATACAAACACAGCTAAGCCAACATAGTTGGGTTTATCAGGCCATCAAGGAGCTGGAGAAGGAAAATTGCTAAGCTGGTGAGCTCATTACAGAGCCAAGAACACCTACATCAGAACTAACCTGACCTCTAAGACACCCAAACACACCCAACACAAGGAATCAGTCCCTCAGGCCCTACATTCCCTTCTAGTGCTATTCAGGGGTAATGGAGAAGAAGGCCAACCCTCTAGCTCTGTCTGTGTGGTTTCCAGCCACCAGGTTTATCAAGCAAATCTAAGCCAACATCCCTGCTCCCTACACAGTCCGAAGACCAACCATTGCACTCAGGCAATCAATCAGCTGATACAGCTTAAGACAAGGAAAACATTCCTTGAGTCATTATTGGCCCTATCGTGGCCAAAATGACTCTCCAATGAATTTAGAACAACCCCCAAAATGTAAGGAGGACCACAGCAACCACAGCCAACATCGTGGGAAAGTCAATGACCCAATCTGAACAGTGGAGTCGTCAAGGAACTTACACAGTCCGAGAATGGAAAGAAAAACCAACTCCACAGCTGGGCAGAGGCAACATATGTACAGGCCATGAATTGGTAAGGAGAAACATACACACGACTGACCACCTGAATGGCCCTTCGCAGGGAAAACCGTGGATGAAAAACACACAATTCCCAGCTCGCTGTGTGAGCCCCAAAATAGAAGGATACATGTGCGTGGATGTGAGTAGACCATGAGGAAGGAACAGACTGTGGAGGTACCGCGTGAGGAAAAGCAGCTACGTTTTTATCCGTGGATGAACAACAAAATAGGAAGGACGCGAATGGGAAGTGCGTGAGCCTTCAGCACAATCATGGAGAGGAGAATGCCCGCGTGAGTGTTTTTTCCATTCTCGATTCAACCATGGATGGAGTGTGCGTGTGGGTGAGGACTGACAGTCCTGCCACCCCACTCCCAAAACCATTAACTGCCTCAACCACCAGCATCCTTTCTTAATGAAAGTGGTTGGAATAAGCAAGGCAAGAAGACACATGGGTAATTTCCCTCATTGGCCCAAGGTTTGACAAATTCCCCCACATCCTTATCCTTGGGAAAATCATGCCCCTTTCGATTTAGTTGCCGCGATCGTAGCTGGTCGGGTTCATTTAATTAATTATAGATGCATATTTACATGATGACTGTCATAATATATGCCGCATGCCCTGATATACCATCGGTGACAATTCAAATCCAAAACATAACATAACCGATCAATGGTGGGGCCTTGGCCTTTAGCTCCACACCCTGATCATTTACAATATATACATCATATACATCTAATGCAACAGGGTCAAAACCAGGGCATTACAATAATTATCCTTTTCAGAAGACTTATTCAGATTTCTAAAATCTACACATAATCTAATATCCCAGTTTTTCTTCCTGACTGGAACTAAGTTTGCTACCCATTGAGTATGCCTAATGGGAAAAATAATATTGGCAACTAACAATTTATTTAGTTCCTTTTTAATTGTCGGTTCTAGTGACGGGTGATATTTCCTTAGCTTTTGTTGAAAAGGTTTTGACTCTTGTCTAATTGGAATTATGTGTTGCATGAATTGTGTGTTGAAGGTTTTTAGGTCGTCATATGTCCATGCAAAGACATCTTTAAATTCTTTAAACAGTTTTATAAATGCTGTCTTTTCTGCAGGATTGCAATCCATTCCTAGATTTATAGTTTGGGGATTTAGTTATGTTCCTAGATTGATGGTTTCATACCTCATTCAAGAGCTATTAGTTTTACAATTAGGAACATATCTAAATTTATCCTGAAGATCAAAGAACTTTTCTAATCTTAATACTGAATTAGGAACTGGTTTTACCTTTTCGAAATATTTTTCAACTGAACAAAAATAATTTATTACCGAAAAATCCCGCAAATTTTCGTCATGAGTTACTTCGTCTAAGGCTGAATCTTTAAAGGTATCCTCATTCATCAGAAAATTCAGCACCTACACATCATTATCGAATACACGCTAGTTAAAAATATCATCTGGTATGGAAGGCCTAAAAATCAACTCAACTGAAAAGAAATTTGGTGAAAGATTTTCTGACGGAATTAACTTTGATGCTACATTTTCCAACAAATCTGCTTCTTGATTTTGACTTCTAGGAACAGAGATTATGTTAAATGCATCAAAATGTGAGATACGGTTCCATACCTCTCGTTGATAACTCTGTAAATGTTCAGATAGGCAGTGAATGGAGTTACGAACCTATCTGACGATGATTTCAGAATCACCGTATGCAATTAACTCTTTGATGTCCAAATCAATTGCTTTTTTCAAACCTTGTATTAAAGCTTCATATTCCACTGTATTATTTGTACAATTAAATTCCATCCTACAAGCTATACATGTTTTATTTCCCTGAGGGTCTACCAACAAGCAACCAGCTCCGGCTCCTTCTTTGGATTTCGCACCATCAAAATATAAAGTCAAAATAGAACTATTCACAACCACTTTGCTTTCTATAATATTCACAATATTCATATTATCTACATCATTAATGGTTTCCTTGAATGAAGAGTTAGGAAAAATAGACATCACATTTGTAATTTCAGATTGCTATTTATTTTTGGAAAAGGCAGAATTTTCAGCTTTAAAATTACAAAATCCCAATTCATACATGTAATTCCCCATAATGCAATCTGAAAATAAAACAGGTTCGCTTGGATCATGCAATTCTGTGACAGTATGTTTCATATATCTTTCTCTATTTATCTTTATCTGATTTGACTTTCCATTCTTAGGTAACCATAATGTTGACCAGTCCGTGGCAAAGAATCCATTTAGTTGTTGAGACCAATCTCTACTTAAAAATAGCCCATATGCATCTGGAATATCTGCAACAACAATATCTATAATTTGATAAACCGAAGGATTGCAAGCAATCCCGACTAAAACATCTTTCATTTCCCCCACAACCTTCACATTCGTTCTGTCTAATTGAGTTATTTGAGAATTGGATGGAACATATTTCCCATTCAATTTCTTGCATACTGATAAAGGCATGACATTGGAGGATGCTCCAGAGTCTACCATGCAATTATGAACATTCCTATTGAAAATCTCAAAGGTAAGCAAGAATGGAGGTTTGGTTGATTTAGAATTCTTACCTATAAGCGAGGCTTTGTCAGCCATTGCTTTTCCTTTATCAGTTGATATTGAATCATTATTAGAATTTTTTGCAGCAACATTTTGTTTTGCATTAGGAATAATTGAACTCATGGCAAGATTTATAACATGACTATTAGGCATTGGGTAGATTTGAAGAAGGTCGTACATACTGATGTTTGCACGTGTTTTCTTTAAATCTTCAATTATATCATATTGTAAATCTAATTTTGGAGCACTTTGAATAGGTTGGGTAAATTTGGTTGATTGAGTCTGTTTGCCAGATTGAGTTTGTTTATTAGGTTGTGAATTATTGTTGTCATTATTTGTAGTAGAACTTGACGAAGCTCCAGGAGCGTTTGCGAATGCTGTACTACGAGTATTATAGGCATGTTGTCCTGTAGGCGGACTTTTATTCTCATATTCTTTCACAAGACTGTCCCAAAAATGACCGTTAACTTGTTGACGTTCCTCTAATTCTTCATCATTTTCTGATGCCTCTTCTTCTTCATTTTCTGCTATTTCTTGATTAGAAGGTGTCTCAGATAAAGATAAAACAGCTCAGATTGTATTGAAAATCTCTTCATTTGCTGCTATGGTAGGTGGTGTATTTGTTTTATTTGTATTCAGGTTTTGTCTAAACTGATTTTTGAAATATCCCCTAGAAGGAGAAGCTTCAAAATTGGTTTTCTTTAACCCTACAACCTCATTGGTTAATGTTCGAATAGCATTTTGCAGCTGTTCTATGTCAAATGCTTTGTCTTTTTCAGAATTGAGTTTTTCAGTCTTCCTACGGGGAAAAATGTCATATTTCCCACTCCTATCTGGTTCATAAGACATAGAATCCTTCTCGACTTTAATGTCTTCATCAAAAGTTTCTACTAATGTTGTTTTCCCAGCCCTCTTAACGAACATCACAGAATATTTTGGTAAAGCTGACGTATAATTTTCAATAATTATATCCTCAGGTGGTTGAGAAGCCATTGGAATTTTGTTTTTTAAAATTAGAAACCTTTGATTGAAATCTTTGATTCTTTCTTTAGGCTCCATTTTAATCCTAGATAACTCTAAGGCTAAAAGAGCAGGTGTTTTATCTTCCCCAAATTTATCTAAAAAGGCTTTATTAAATTCACCCCAGTTTGTGATTGATCCCTGTACTAATGAAAAATACCAAGTAGAAGCTCTTCCTTCGAAAGTTAGAGGAAACAATCGACAAACTACATCTTCATGCTGAACGTTCAAGGTTTGAACAGCCAACATGAATTTGTCAACATGCACTTCTGCAGGTTCTTTGTCATCTGGGTTAAACTTAGGGAGGAGTTTATTTGAGTGCTTAGGCAAAGGATGCTGTACACCAAGGACAACTACAACAACTGTTCTTAACCAAGGGAGTTGTGGATTAGGTGGAGGATTTCCTCCTCCTCCTACAGGTACGTTTCCTGCCATTAGACTTCTTTCAGAACTTGAGGAACTTCCTGAATTGGATGGTATTGGACTATAAGGTGGTGATTCAGGAGGAGAAGGTGGCTGATCAAAACCGCCTTCTGTAATTAGTCTTCTAGCAGTATTTGTTTGAGTATTTTGCCTTTGATGACTTCTAGTTTGATAACTTGGAGTGCTATCAACTTCTTGCAAAGCTTGAGTAACTATGTTCAATTGCGGATGACGTCGTTGTTGTCTAGGTAGACCATAATCTATCGAAGATACACCAAGTTGATTGGCATACGCTCTGGTAAGAATATATCGTGATTCTTCCAAAGTTTGAGTACTTTGTTCAGGAGTAAATGGAGATGTGATATAATCACGTTCAAGGATGCTCCTAACAGTTTCTATAAACGGTGATCTGCTGACTTCTGGAGGATGCTGGTTGGTTGAAAATTTCTCATTAGTTTTTCCTGCCATTAATCATTAACAGGCCGTCCTTCTAGCGCCATTTGTTGACCTGATTTTCTGACCTAGGCCAACAAGGAGATCATGCCCACACAATCAACTCAAAGCAGTGTCCGGTGTGTTTGGAGTAGAAAAATCTCGCAGGTTATGGTCCTGCTACCAGCTGAATTTTTCTCTTAAGGAGAAAATAAAATTCAGCGTAAATCTATCCTAATGTTATTTCTGTCTAACTAAATTCTAAAATTATTTTTAACTACCTAAGGTATTGCTTTCTTAAGGAAAGTCTTCGATTTTTGAAGAAGTTTTCTGAATATAAAAGAATATTAAAATTACTCTAACATTTACACAAATGTTATTTAACGACTGTTAAATGCAACTATACTAGGATAATAATAACTAAACTACTGTCCTATCTATCCTATCTCAGCTGAGAGCGATTTTGAATACTATATTAATTATTAATTAATTATAATATGAACAAAAAGATAAAGTGTACGATCTAAAATAGACATATTTAAGCCATACACACTAAATCATGCTGCTATAGAATAACTTATCAGAGAAACTGAAAATAAACAATTATTTCAAGTTTCTGAAGTGTCTAATTAATTAATAACTAATAACCAACATAGATATTTGAATAAAAGATAATGTCTAGTATGAAATCACTGCAAAAATACAAATGATATCTAATAGACATAAATGTATATCCCTATATCTTGAATTTACAGTAAAAACGCTGATAAATTTAGTCACAATGAAATATTAATTCAAATATAATATTGGGCTGACAAAGTGAAAAATTATAAATAAACATAAGCATAACAAAGTATACTGTATTAATATTAAAATAGAAGATCATATACTGAAATATAGAGTGTATCCAAAACAATACCAGTCATGATATCAACTTGGAGATTTCCAGTTACATCCCATGTCCAAAGATCAAACTTTAGTAAGGAAATAAAACCAGCATCAAAATATATCTCAAGTATGTCTCTCTTTGGTCACTCCCTCCACCTTTTCGTAAAAATTCCTAACTTATATAATACTATCAGTCTTTCGATTCCGTTTTCCCATCAATGCTACATGCAATATTATAGGATTCCTATAACTATCAAAGAGAATCGAATCTCTTTTTCATCAGACACCTGTCACTAGAAGATAACAATAAAAGTGACTAGCCTAAACATTTGCTGGTTTAAAGTAACTGGCAAATTCATGGCTGTTGTTGAAATTCCAGTCTTCAATGATCAGCCACGTCTTCAAAATGAAATCCAACATATTAGAAACGTCCTGAAACTGCGGAGAAGAGAGATGACATATCCACCTGTTTTTAAACAAACAAAGGCATCTTATTAAAACCCAATTGAAACAGAAATAACAAAAGAAACTACAATTCATATATGTGTGCCTGTAAAATCTGCGATTTTACAGGCATGCACAACAAACCTATTTTTCCTGTTGACAGAGAGGCAAATTATGTAACCGAAAATGGAAATAATCATTAAGCCCTCTTCTGCAAATCAACCACTTCACCGATCGGGGTCGGAAACAAAATATGACCTAAAATATGGGTGGGGAAGCTCCCAATCGGAATTCGGAAGGACATAGACATGGGCAGACTATGGTCATGCGACTAAAAGACCAGCCCGCATCGGTGGTCGGCGCGCTTTACATTTCGGGTGATTAGTTGATTTCGGAGCCACAACGACAGAACGTAAGGGATTTCACGCCCCGCCACATAAGGTCCGAATCGGAAGAGAAAACAACCAAAGTATCGGAAAGGTTTGTTCTTTCGGCGGCCGCAACGTCGGGTGATTAGTTGCTTTCGGAGCCGCAACGACGGAAGATAAAAACCAAGGGTCGACAAAACAACAAAGCGGATCTTGAAAGGTCAATACGATAATCGGGGGGCTTTGTAGTTTGCCATCCACAATGATGGAGAAATTAGTAACAAACTGTTCCGATGTGAAAATCAAAAGTTGGCCGAAAATGCGTCGGAAACAAATATTCTGACTGAAGCTTATTACTTCTCCGCAACGGCGGGGGCGCAAGCTAAGAATATTCCGATTCAGTTATTTCAATAAAAGAAACGTTGGGCAAATTCACTTACCATTCACTTAGAAACTGGATTATGGTCGTTTTAATGAAAGAAACGTTGAAGTTATTTCAATGAAAGAAACGTTGGGAAGCGCTGAAGTCATTCCAAAACATTGGGACCATTAGCTAAGAATCTTCCGATTCAAACACTTGAAAATGTACTCAAAGACAAAAACAAAAGTGGATCATTTCAGGCATTAGAAACAGTCTTTTTGAAGAGTAAAAAAAAAGAGTGTCCCGAAATTGTTGAATTTTGGAAAAATGTTGCAGCTGCAACATATAGTTTTTATCATTTTGCAAAATCCCATCCATTAATATCCTAGATTGAATTTGATAGGATACTAAGCTATACAACTATAACATATTAATATTTCTAAATGATACTCATTTATTCACTAGCTATTTATATACAATTTTACAAAGTCATGGTAAGATATTTAAGTTACATATGGGGAGTGAACTCTTAGGTTTAATAAGAATTTTACTTTAATAATTAACCTTTAGTTCTAGGATTTTCTAAACTTATAATATCTTATCAATAACCAGCTTCAAAATGTGTTTTCGTTGAACCCCAATTAGCACACTATCTCTTAATTTTTTTTAAATCATATATATAATCAAATAGATTAATTAAGGATGAATTGATTATATAAAAATTTATGGAACTGACATCTGCTAGTTATCAAGTTTATGAAAAATTGTTTCATCAGCTCTTAATATGTCACTGAACTTTTCTATAATTGAGAGTACTTTCAGAATCAAAGATTCTGAAGGCACTCTTTTATAAATTTTAATAGGTAAATCATAAAATAGAGCTGATATCCGTTCATCTTAATGAAAAATGAAGGGGTTGTTGCTGACTGCCAACAGGACCCTATCAACTAGGTACAAGGTGCTTCAAGGCACAAACCCACTTTGTTTGGGATCCAAGGCACTGCAAGGTGGGACTTGGTGGCGTCAATGACATCCCATGGGGCCACTGCAAGTCCATGTTGTCATCAATGACAATTTCATCAATAGAAACACGTTTATAATATGGATGTTTGTCTACAACCATTGATTGAGGAATTTAAGAAATTATGGGAAGGGATAGTTGTATACAATATATGATCCATCCTATTATGACAATGAGTACATGAAAAATAAATGACACACCAAGCATAGTCGTTTGGGATGTCCAATGGGATGAAGGAAAAATGGAAGAGAGATACTCCAAACAAATGGGAAAATGTGCATGATCAAGAGTATGCCATCAATAAATTCGTTCTCTACAACATGAAGGCAATACAATTGTGGGTTTCATTTTTTGAAGAGAAGAGAGGGAAATGGAAGAGTGACATGAAATAGTTTATGTGAGTGAATAGTATAAGCATGCCTTATCCTTAACATGTAAAATAAATATTCTAATTATTTGTCTCAACAGTTGAGTGAATGACCATATTAAAGAGAAACATGGGCACATATGGTCGTTACTTGCTGTGATAAGGATGCATTAAACATAATGTTTGGATGCAAAAGCTTGGTAACAATCTCTTTGTGTACATTTTAAACTTTATAATACACATTTGAATTATAACAACTTCATGCTTTTATTAATGCTTAGGTTATTATACATATGACACCACCATTTCACTTTTTTATTACATGGACATTTATCCCATATATGTGGGCATATAAACATTATTTTAGGATCGAAGATGGTTATGATGGACGTGTCACATTTGACTACAAAGTGGAAGTTGAGTTTGATTAGTCTAGGCATGCTATACACCATGATCGAAACATAATAAAGGGGAAGTTATATTATGTTGGAAAGATACACGAGATCATGCAAGTGGACTTCTCATCTTTCCAATGTGTTATTTTTAAGTGCAAGTGGTGGGATACCTTTGAATAGAGTAATGTAAAGGAAGATTATGATAATGGGAAAATATGTATTAACTCTAGAAGGATGTGGGATGAAACTAAGTAGCCTTATACTTTTCCAAGGCACCTAAACCAATTATCTTTTTACCTACATATGTTGGATAAGGGTTGGTGGTTCATAGTAAGAAATGACCCTAGACCAAAACATATTTTTGACATATTTTTGAGACCTCACCATGTTATAATGCTAAGCAAGGAAGATAAAGGTGATGCAACAAAGAGTAATATGTACATGTTTTATTTAAATATTTATATTATGGACGTGTCATTTTATTATTGTTATCTATTATTGACTAATTATGTTTTTTAATTCATTTTCGAAGTTTGAAATGAAAAGTAAACAACCATTTTTAAACATTATGTTGAAAATAAATTAAACTATTTTGGAAGATCCTAATCAAATAATAGTAATGATCATAGATCCTCTTTTCATTTTTTTTATAAACTTAACATTGATGTAGTAGGTTTAGCTATGAAGGTCTTTCTATCTCATTATATATTTAATATAAACTTTATAAATAATTTCATGATTTAATTGAATATCCATTTAATAAAAAATATTGATGTAAAAATTTATTCAAATCTAATTTAATTGGAATTGTTTTCATGGTTATTTAATATGCATGATGTTATCACTACATTAAAAAGTTGTAGGAATATAAATTTTGTCGTATTACTTATTCAAGATTGCAAACATGTTTTATCTATATATAATTGTGTGGTCTTGTTATACAACAAAGAATTCACATTTAATATAGTTGGTTAAACATTATATTATGACATCAAATGGTTACCGCTTAAAAAATGAAAAATGACATCATAGCAACATTAAAATAGTATGTTAAATCTAATGGTATAGATCATTAAAAGGGGAAGTAAAGGTTAACTTCAACAATTTCAGTTAGGCTCCTATCCTACCTTCATTAAATAGATAAGTTGTTGTGTATTAAGTCCATTTATATTAAATAAATACCATAAAATAGATATAGTGTGAAAGCAATATTTATTAGAAGACACAAGAAAGGTTCTTAATACTATAAAGTTCCTTTAGTAAGAAGGCTTACTAGAAGGTTCTTCCTACTAGAAAGTTCCTATAAAGGAGTAGAATTAATGTAATAAGATGTCTCGTGAAGTATCTTTTAATAAGCGGCATTCTCATTTGGATGTTGCCCCTTTGAAGAGGCAAGCAAACCATGATTCCATTAGTATATACATTTCTATTGTGATACTTGATTATGTACAATTTCCTATTGCTATGATAATTACATCTATTCATTATGAAAATATGTATTTATTCTACTCTAAATTTCTCTTTATGCTACTAAGGTACATAACATTTGGTATCAAAGAACTTTCTAAAGCTAGAAATTTTAGACTTTTTCTTTTAGACTATAGATGTTTTTGGCGTTTATAAACAATATAATGATATATCCTTCAATAGGTAAATCTACAATCTAGGAAGACTACACGTATGAAATAAAAGAGGTTTCACCTAGTTGGACACCCTTGTAACAACTATTGGTATCCCTTTGAGTAGTACCACATTAGACAACACATATATATGGAATTTTACTTCCATGTACCTTTGAGTATATCAAAAGTACCTAGGTACCTGAAACCAACTTTAGATAATCTAATCAACCATATAGCTAATATAATGGCACCAAAGTCAACACTCGGGAGAATTACTCTCTAGTACTTGGATAGTTGGGTGGTACGACTAAGGGTACGATCATGTCTTCTTAGTTAGTGACCTAAGAGATTGGGTTGAGTATTAACATTAAACCTTCAAGTATATTAGATAGATATAGCACATGAAACTCCCTTACCCTTAGGATATTGGAAGGATTTCCCTCTCTAACTATTCCATGGAATTCCTACATAAATTGTAGTATTAAGAATTTGGGTTTTTTTTCAACGTAGTAATATTCAGGCATGAATACAACTTATGGGTCCTTCCCACACCCTTATTATAGACCTATCTCACCACAATATTTGTGTTGTGATAATCACATTGGTACAACTCTCCAGTAATAATTTTGGTGGACCCATATCTTCAAACCCTTATTTCTAACCCATCTCAACAAACAAAATCCTTGCACCTTGTAACACCCCATTTTTTACCCAAACATGTAATGATGTAAATATGTATATAATTATGAAATGACTAGAATGTAGACATAAATCGTATAGTATGACCAAAACAATGTAACTATGAACATTTTATGTTTAATAAAAAAACCATGACTATTGCGGACTAAGAATGACAAAGAAGAGATGGGGGGCTATGATTCCACAAAAGGGGAAAGTGAGAAGGAGGATTAAGGGGGATACGACCCTAGTGACTTATAAGTTTATGTCGTTATACTTCTTATTCCTTTTATCCTAATTTTTATAAAACCTATTTATTAAAGTGCACTATCCATACCCTTGAGTTAATTATCCTAATATTGGGATTAGAAGGGGAAAAGTGAACTTCCCATGCATGCCACTTGGCTAGTTCTCAGCAAGCATACAATTTATTGAGAATTAGTTCATTCAAGAATTATTTTGTCATGTTTGAGCTATCATCCTATACGAAATCCTAGATATGTACTTGAGAACAATGATAATTATAGATTTTTAGATGCTTTAACCCTAGGATATTGGTGTTAGGAAATTAAGCTCCCTTGTGAGGGAACATGTATTGCAGCTGATTTCCCTAGAGTCCCATCACAAACAGTCCTTGTCTACCTCTGCTAGATCCCTGGAAGGGAATTGGGGAAATTTCCCAAGGGAATGTTAACTCAGAGAAGGGGATCACGTTCCTTGGGTTGTGCAAGATAATGGAGGAGGAATGCTAGTGAATTGGGATAGCTGTTGAGGCGTTTCAACACCTCTGTGTTTGTTGAGGCATTGATTTGAAATTTCCTTCTTATGGATTAATAGCCCTATATTGGGGGTGGATTATGTTATATAGATAAATGCTATGATAGAGTGCCTACAAATGGGAGGAATGTCCTTAGTCTGCAATCAATTGGAGGGCATTTTGAAGATAAGTTTCTTTTTGTGTATATTGAAATTCCATGTTTATATATTTGTTTTTATATTATTTAATTTATTGTCTTGTGAATATCAAATTTCATGGATTTCTTGGCATAGTATGAGTGCGTTCATGCTAAAATTTTCTTGCATGTTGTAGTATATGTATATGTTGATTTGGGTGACCATACCTTTAATTTTTGCTATAATTTTGATAATTAGTTTATGAAAAAATAATTTTGGGTATTAGTGGTGAATTCGTAAGTTGTTTGAGTACCCTGTGGCCCAATAAGCATGGTGTGGTCACTAGGTATGTGAGAAAATAGTATCATATCCAAAGGTTGCAACACTGGGGCTGCACAAGACATATTTGAATTCTATAGGAAAAGTTACATGTTACACATAAATGGTTTAACAAAATGCATAAGAGAAAGGGTTTGGGGAAAACGGTTTTGAATTCTACCTTGTTTGATTGAGGCATTAATCAACATATATATGGTTGTTTTATTGATTAGGTAGGACATGGACAACATCCATAGTGAAATTTTATTGTTTTAGTTGATTTTATGAAAATTGGGAGAAAAAATACAATTTGCAAGAAAATTGTTTGATGGAAGTTATTTATGAAAATTCATTGTATTAATTCTATATGTTGTTATTAGAACCAACATCAAAGCTAGTGAATTTTGGGACAAACTTGAACCTTGGTAAAAATATTACAGTTCTGTTAATTGTTGAAAATTACCAGTTCTATTCTTGGATGAAAATTTCTAGTCAAGTTAGTTGACATAAAATATTTATAGTCAGAAGAAAGGCCAGGTGTAAATTTTTATTGGCAAAGTGTAGATTCAGGTTAGACATCTATTTTGGAAGTATGCTTGGAAGTATGCTGAATGTAAATTCCTACTTTCCACATGTTTATAAAAAATCAAAATTTAAGTGTTTATGAAGAATTTGAAAATTTCAAAAAAAAATCATATGGGCGCCACTAGTGTCACGTGGATGGAGGGATGATGTGGAGGTGTCATGTGGAAAAGGAAGAAAGATTTAGAAAATCCATGTGTAATCTATTTACATGTTTCAACACCATAAGTAGTCAATTTCATGAATGGAAACCATGTAGAATGTACATGGATCCTTACTTGATATGGATGGAAAATATTAATTCGAGCAAGTCATATCTTCTGGTCTGAGTTGTTCCACATAAATATGCTTGTACCTTATCTCAAGGGGATCCTACATGAATGACCGATATTTTCATGCATTATTGATCATTATATCATGATAGTTCATATAAATAATTTGACTATACCTTCTACAAGGGGATGATTTCACAAATGACTGATATAACTCATGCAAATTTGATTGTTAGGTCATGACCATTAATGAAAAAGGATTTGATCATACCTTATACAAGGGGGTTGGTGCAGGACGGATTAACCACAGCCAACCCAACCATAAATTCTAGGATCTAATGGCTCCTACACTTAGCAGGACTGCCAAATTAATCCCTCGACCAAATTCTGCGCTAAAATTGCCTCCCCACAATTCTGCTCCGCAACCGCCTTTTCGCAACTTTGTTTCCCCAAAAGAGTTTTTGCAACAGGATTTCTTGCAAATCTATTTCTGAAACAAGATTTCCGCAAGCGGGTTGCGGGATGTGGGATGTCAACTTTCCAAAGTTGCTCCCCAACAACTTCCTTTCCGCAACAACTTTTCCTCAATTTTCCCAACCATCAGATATTTGTGGCCTTCTTCACGACTGTCGATCTACTCTTTGATGCAGATCTCATAGATCATTGTAGATCCATTATCATCCTCACAAATTTTGTTACAGATCTCTACTGGACCATCAGATCTCCATCTGCGGACTCAATCTCCACCATTCATTCTCTGCAATAAACTGGTTAAGGCAGAAAATCTACGGCTTGCGCCAATTGGTCAGAGAATCGATCAATCCATCCTGCAATATCTAACATTCATTAGCCTAGCACTTCTATGCATGCATTTACAACCTATTTATACTATTCAAACAAAAAATTCATGCGCGAATCAACAATTTCACAAAAATACACTTAGGAAACCGCCGAAGTTGACTCCTCACGGATTCACAATTCAAAATAGTAAATGCATAGAGGCTAATAGTACTACAAAAACATAACTATTCTTCCTATTAATTGACCACAAAAACACACATCTCGACTCTCTTCTTCAAACTATTAAAATATTTACAAGCGGAACTAGACGCAGGTCTGTCTGTCTCTTTGCAAACTCAAAATTCTAATGCTGAAGAGCAGAACCCCCTCTAATTCTCTAATCTGACTATTTAAGATAAACTATAACCTCCTACACTAAGTGGTCCTACCACTGAAAACAGAAAACTACAAAGCATGATGAAAACATCCCTATCTCAGACAAACAAACTGCGGCTTGATCTCCACACAGGGAGTCATGATACACAGTCACTTCTACCAGTACTAACAAACTATGACTCATAAAAAAACAAAAACATTCCATAGCATGTGACCAACTCATCACATTGCTGGCATGCCACAATGCTCCTGCATCAGACTTGCAAGGGTGAAAAATCATGAACCCCTGTTCATTAGATCAGCTATAGTGAAACCCTTGGCTTCCAATTCTACAACGCTCATCCAAGTAGAATCCTCTGTTGGTCATTTCTTCCATTTGACCAAATACTCCAGATATTCCTTCTTCCTTGTACTCTTTACCACTTTAGTGTCTAGAATGCCTCAAATTCCAATGGTTGTGCCACAGGCATCTGCCCCACCCATTGTAAGTCTTCAGTAGGATCTCACCCTCTGCAAAGGTTCTAGTATCACGTGCTACATAAGGATATAGATCTGCGACATTAAAGATTGGTGAAATACCCACTCTAGCAGGAAACTCTAACTCATAAGCATTTGCTGAGAATTTTCTGAGTATCTTACAGGGTCCAATATTCTTCATCTTCAGCTTGTTATACACTCCCTTTGGAAATTTATCCCTCTTTAGATATTCTAAGACCAAATATTCAACTTCATAGTTATTCTCTCTCCTTTTGGAATCTACTCTAGACTTGTAACTGGTATTACTCTGCTGTAACCTTGCTTTCACTTGCTCCTGTAGTTCACGGATCCTCGTTGCAAACTCTTCTCCATCAACACTCCTTTTCTCCAATTGACCTAATTCACGAAGTTCACACACTCCTCTTGGATGCATTCCATACAGAATTTGAAATGGACTCATCCCTATACTTCTATTTGGTGAATCATTATATGCAAAATCAGCTTGAGCTAATACTCTATCCCACTGCTTAGGACTCTATCTAATTAGACTTCACAACATGTTCCCCAAAATCCTATTAACTACCTCTATCTGTCCATCAAACTGTGGGTGATATGTTGAACTGAAGTTCAGTTTGGTACCCAACTTCTTCCACAAGGTCCTCCAGAAATGACCTGTGAACTTCACATATTTTCCTGATACAATACTTCTAGGTAAACCATGTAGCTTCACAAATTCATTGAAAAAAAAGCTGAGTAATGCGTGTAGCATCACTAGTATTGTAGCATGGAATGAAATATGCCATCTTAGTGAATCTATCAACAAATACGAAGATAGAATCATGTCCCTTCTGAGTTCTTGGTAAACCCATAATGAAATCCATACTCGCAGAATCCCAAGGCCTAGTCGAAATAGGAAATGGTGCATACAACCCTGTGTTCTGGCTTCTTCCTTTAGCATGCTGGCATACTCTGCATATGCTTACAAACTTCTCAACTTCAGACCTCATCCTTGGCTAAACATAGAAATGACCTAACTGTCCAAAGGTTTTATCACTTCCAAAGTGACTTGCCATACATCCATTGTGTTTTTCCTGTATCAAGTTCTCTCTCATGGAACACTTTGGTATACACAATTTACTGTTTCTAAAGATTAAAACATCTTGTAGCATATACTCCATCCATGGCTCTCTATCCACCTCCACTGGATTCTTACAAGCCCTGTAAGATTCCTGGAAGTTAATGTCAGTTTCATACAAATCCCCTAAATGCTCAAATCCCAAGACTTGGATATGATTCTCTTGCACAATTAACAGTCTCTTACTTAAGGCATCATCTACTCTGTTTGACTATCCACTTATGTGTTTCAACACAAAGGGAAATATTTGTAAGAACTCAACCCACTTGACATGTTTCAGGTTGAACTTAGGTTATTGCATAATGTATTGCAATGCATGGTTATCAGAATAAAACACAAACTCTCTAGGCATCAAATAATGTCTCCAATGCTTCATTGCTTGAACAATAGCATAAAAAATCCTTGTCATAATATGAATACTTATGTTCGGCATCATTCAGCTTCTCACTGAAATACACTATAGGCCTGTCCTCTTGACTGAGTAAAACTCCGATTGCTACTCCATGAGCATCACACTTTACTTGGAAAGGGTATTTGGAGTCGGGTAACTTCAATACTGGTTGTTCAGTGATCTTCTTCTTCAAGAATTGAAAACTCCTTTCAGCCTCTGCTGTCCATTGAAATGGTTGTCTGCCCTTCTTAATTTTCTTGACAATAGATGCACAAATACCACTGAAATTGTTTATAAATTTCCTATAAAAACTTGCCAATCCATAAAAACTTCTTACCTCAAATATGTTCCTAGCTGAAGGCCAATCAATGATTGCTTGCACCTTTTCTGGATCCATCTTCAACCCATCTCTTGAGATAACAAAACCTAAATATACCAACTCTGGCTTCATAAATGTACACTTCTTCACATTTATCAACAACTTTTCTTGTTGCAGCCTCTCTAAAACATATCTCAGATGATTCATATGCTCTTCTTCTGTTTGGCTGAAAACCAAAATGTCATCAAGGTAAACTATCACAAACTTACCTATGAAATCTCTCAAGACTTCATTCATCAATGTCATAAAAATGCTTGGTGCGTTGGACAATCCAAATGGCACGACCAACAACTCATACAACCCATAATTTGTCTTAAAGGCTGTTTTCCACTCATCTCCTTCTCTGATTTTGATCTAATGATATCCACTCTTCAAATCCAGTTTTGAAAATCACATTTCCCCACTTAGGCAATCCATCATGTCATCCATCCTTGGTAATGGAAACCTATATCTGATAGTAATCTTGTTAATTGCTCTGGAGTGAGTACACATACTCCACTCACCATCCTTCTTTGGTGTCAGTACTGCTGGCACTGCACATGGACTCAGACTCTTCTGGACCAATCCTTTGTCCAACAATCCTTGGAACGGTTTCCTCACTTCTTCATTCTCTTGAGGTGTCAACCTATATGCTGCCTTGTTTGGTAAGTTGGATCTTGGAATAAAATCAATTTGATGACTTATATCCCTTCTTGGTGGTAAATCATTGGGTAAATCATCCACCATGATGTCACTAAACTCACTCAGCATCTCCTGAATCTCCTCAGGTAGATCTGTCACGCTAGTCTTCATCATCACGACTCTCGGTTTGCATACCACAACATAGTTCAACTCTTCCTTCTCAATTTGTTGCAAATATTCTTTTCCTGACAACATCGAGACTTTGGGTGCTGACTGTCTTACTGTACCACCTTCTTTTAAAGGGTGAAGTACATTTCTTATCCCATTATTCTCAAAACTATGACAGTTACTCCTACCATCATGAATCACTTTCTTATCAAATTTCCACGGTCTTAACAACAATATGTGACAAACATCCATGGGCATAACATCACACAGAATCTTGTCCTTATATGGACCTATTTGGAAATCAACTTCACACTGCTCACTTACCAAGATTTGATGTCCTTTATGTAACTAAGATAGTTTGTATGGAACATGATGCTTGGTCCTCCTTAAACTTAGCTTCTCCACCATCTCCGTGGAAACAAGATTGTCAGTGCTCCCACTGTCAATCACCATATTACAACACTTCCCTTGGAATTTACATGTAGTCCTGAATAAATATTTTCTTTGAGCAGGCTCTGCTTGCTCCTTCTCAGGTTTCAATAAGACCTTGTTCATCATCAAAGCCTCTAATGTCTCTGGAAAAAAATCCTCCATTGTCGACTCTTCTTGCTGCTTCTCATTCTGAGCTACATATGATCCTCTCTGTCCTACGTCTTCCTTCCCTAGACATTCAAAGGATTTATGCCCTAACTGGTTTCATTTGTAGCACCTATAGATAGCTCCTCTGCCTCTTTCTCTACCTCTACCTCCTTGGTAAGGTCCTCTTCTTCTAGAGTCACCTCCTCTACCATGCTGCTCTTGCTGGTTAGAGTTACTGGGCTCTCCCCTCTGCGCTCCAAATCTTCCTCTTCCAGCTGCTTGTCCTCTTCTTCTGATTGAAGCTTGACCTCTATTGAAGCTTTGCTTCCTCGCTATCTTTTCTTATACCCTTAAGGTACATTGATACACCTCCTCCATTGTTCTAGGTGATATCATACTGATCTCTTCTTGGATATCCATCCTTAGACCATTGACATATCTAGCATCCTTTTCTGCTGACTCTTCCACATATCCCACCCTTAGGATTAATTTGTAGAACTCTTTAATGTACTCTCTCACTGTTAATAATATTTGTCTAAGGTTTTGTAGCTATCTATACAAAATTAACTGATAATATTTGGGTAAGAAATTAGCCCTCATCTTTGCTACCATCATATCCCATCTCTTTATCAACGAATTATTCTTCCTCCTTATTTATGCTTGCACACTATCCCACCACAAGGATGCATGCCCTTTCAACCTTGTCATAGCCAATCTGTCTCTCTTGTCTTCTTCTATCTCATCATACTCAAAGTACTTATCCAGCTCACTGATCCAGTCAATGAGATGCTCAACAATGAGACTTCCATCATAGGTAGGCAACTCAGGTTTCGGCCTTGAAGTTGCTCCTAGAATCAATCTAAAATATCTTATCTCAGGGGTCTCCTGCATAGGTGCAACTTCTTCTCTTTTCTCTTCATCCTTAGGTTCACTTACATCCCCTACTTTTGGGTCTCTTCATCTGTCTGACTCCATGGATTCCAGACATGATCGTAGCTCCCTCATTTCCTCCATAAATTCTGTGTTCCCTGCTGGTCGACCTCTGTCATGACCTCTTGCTTTGCCTATGCGTGCAACCATCCTCTTGCACTAAGCCTTTGCAATAGCAGTTCTCTTTCAAATTTCTACAACTTACCTCACCAAGCCCCTTCTCTGTACTTGGTCTTTTGGTAACGCTGGTCCTCTATCTAGAACCTCTTGAGCACTCTTCTTTGCTCTTTCAGGATTCTACCGCTACCCTTCTCTCTCACACGAGCTTGTCCTTGATCTGATACCAAAAATTGGTGTAGGCTAGATCAACCACAACCAACCCAACCATCGCTTCCAGGATCTGGTGGCTCCTACACTTAGCAGGACTGCCAAATCTAGCCCTCGGGTAAATTCTGCGCTAAAATTGCCTCCCCACAATTATTCTCCACAACCGCCTTTCCGCAACTTTGTTTCTGCAATAGAATTTCCTACAACTCTGTTTCTGTAACAAAGTTTCCATAACAGGCTCTCCACAAGCAGGTTGCGGGATGCGGGATGCCAACTTTCCAAATTTTCTCCCCCGCAACTTCCTTTCTGCAACAACTTTTTCGCAATTTTCCCAACCATCATATCTTTGTGGCCTTCTCCACAACTATCGATATTCTCTTTGATGTGGATCTCACAGATCATTGTAGATCCATTATCGTCCTTGCAACTTCTATTGCATATCTCTACTGGACTGCTAGATCGTTGTCTTCGGACTCAATATCCACCGTTCATTCTTTGCAATAAACTGGTCAAGGCAAAAAATCAGCGGGTTACGCTGATTGATCAGAGAATCAATCAATCTAGCCTGAAATATATAATATTCATTAGCCTAGCACTTCTATGCATGCATTTACAACCTTTTTCAACTATTCAAACAACAAATTCATGCGCGAATCAATAATTTCACATAAATACACAGATGTTTAGGAAACCATCGAAGTTGGCTCTTCACGGATTCATAATTCAAAATAGTAAATGCATAGAGGCTAATAATACTACAAAAACACAACTATTATTCCTATTAAGAAACCACACAAACACACAACTCGACTCTCTTCTTCAAACT
Source organism: Pseudotsuga menziesii (assembly GCA_001517045.1). Taxonomy (NCBI): domain Eukaryota; kingdom Viridiplantae; phylum Streptophyta; class Pinopsida; order Pinales; family Pinaceae; genus Pseudotsuga; species Pseudotsuga menziesii. Next base: position 561,610 of record LPNX010236073.1, read on the forward strand.
CTTAAAATATTTACAAGTAGAACTAGCCATAGGTCTGTCCGTCTCTGTGCAGACTAGAAATTCTAATGCTGAAGAGTAGAACCCCCTCTACTTTTCTAATCTGACTATTTAAGCTAAATTGTAACCTCCTACACTGAGTAGTCCTGCCACTGAATACAACAGCTGCAAATCATGATGAAAATGTCCCTGTATCAAACAAACAAACTGCGGCTTGATGTCCACGTAGGGAGTCATGATAGGCAATCACTCCTACTGATACTAACAAAATATGACTTATCAAAACAAAAAAAAAATGCCACAGCATGTGACCAACTCATCACATTGTTGGCATGCTACGATGCTCTTGCATCAGGGGTGATCATGTTAACAAAAAAGTTTGAATCATGCATTTGCAATGTGATCATGACCATTCACATGAGGTTAAGTGATCATAGTTTAATACAGGTGCCTCTTGCGTGAATGGATAAGATTTGATCTCACACATTCAATCATGTGATCGTAACAGTTCGTTCTTGAAAAAGTGAACATACCTCATCCCAAGGGGTACTTGTGTGAATGTATGAGATTTAATCTGGGCCCACTTGGGGACAAATCTATACCATTTGTGGGAGGATGGTTCTCTTGTGTGATGGATCATGTGAAGGAGAAATCCAGTATTAGAAAATCACTTATAGTTAACCAGAAATCATTTATGGTAAAGGAAAAAGGGCCGCTATGATATGGAATAGGTAGGGAATCGCATGTCCACACCAGATAATAATGTGTAGGACCCAACGCCATAAGTAAGGTGACATGCCATTCCACATCAACATCCTACCTCGTCAACAAAAATTAGAAAAGTTATTGAAAATGTCTGGAGCCAAAAACTTGTTTTGGACATAACATGAGAAATTTAACTCAAAATTCGATGAGACATGTGGTATTATGATTCCATTTATAGAGGAAATATAATTTCTAGTGAGAGGCATGGGCCTATTTTTCTCTAATTTTACATAAATTTTGATTTAAGAGATTTTGAAGACTAGCAACTAGAGGATGGATGAGGGCCCTGTTGAAGCTGAAATTTTTATGGTGTATTTTTAATCTAGATGCACACATAACTATGGTGGCCCATGGTAAAATTACAAAACATTTGAAGCTGCATTAGAGAGAATTTGAGGTCAAAAATGGGCCTCCTAAGAGATGTACTACAAAAATATAAGATATATTAAAATATTATGAGTTAGGGGTTTTATG